>VZTT01036759.1:3759-36814 GCA_013400855.1 Buphagus erythrorhynchus | reverse complement strand
GTTGAGATAAGAACAGTTTAACATTTGAAACAAAACATAATGATGATAAAAATAATGGCAAGGAGAGGAGAAAGAGCAACAGAACCCAAGAGAAACAACTGATGGACAACACAATTGCTCATCACCCACTGACTGATGCCCAGCCTGTCCCCAGACAGTAAATTAGCTCCCTTCTGGGTAATTTCCACAGTTTATATCCTGGAAATTATGTTCTGTAGTACGGAATATCCCTCTGGCCAGTTTGGGTCAGCTCTCCTGGCCATGCTGTTTCCCAGCTTTTGGTGCTGCTCCTCTCTGGCAGAGTGTGAGACATGGAAAATCCTTGACTCGAGGTAAGAACGACTCAGCAAGAGCCAAAACACTGGTGAGTTATCAACATTGTCCTAAATCAGGAGAACCACAGCACTGTGGGAGGAAAATTAACTCTCCCAGATAAAACCAGGACATTTAGCCACTCCCATGTCCTGGGGGACTATTCCCCAGCTGGGGACACACTAATGGCTGTGGGAATCCAGTGGTCATCAGAAATCCCTGGCTGTGGCCCTGTCAGATCTGGGGCACAGTACACCCAAGCTCTTGGAAAACCAGAGCTGCTTCCCCAAGCCTTGGAGCTGCTCCAGCTGCTGGGCAAAGCCACTGAAGCCCATGGAGTCCCCAGGGCAGGTTTGGGACCTGCACAATGCCCTTTCCCTGGGTGAGCCACCACGCTGGGAGATGCCAGAGACCCACGAGGTCCCAGAGATTCTCTAATGGATGGGCTGTAGCTGCATTTTGGCAATGGCACCTCGTGGGCTGGGGAATAAGGAAGCAAAACTCGGATGGCAGCACAACGAAGTGGAAAACAACACAGGGCTCAAGGGAGATTAAAGGCAGAGGGAGGGGGGGGGAAATCCCAGCTGGTGGCACCACAACACAGGATAAATTTGGGATGGCACAGAGCTAATGCAGAAGGAGCAGAGTGGGGAGGGTGGGGGTGTCCAGCCCCAGATGTCAGGGAGCAAAGATTCCTGAAGTTTGACCCAGTTCAAAGATCAGCGCTTAGAGCTTGAGCCCATCACAGAGGAGCAGCACAGAGGAGCTTATGATGTGAGCTCTGAAAACAGCTTGTGATGATTTCCCTGCTATATTGGTACTTCCCAGATGCTGCTGGAACCACACCAGTACAGAAGGGCTTCATACTGGTATGGGTCCCTCCCTCTTCCCACTTCCAGAGATAACCATCATGGCAATTTTTATAAATACATCCCTGCCAGGGTAAGGGGTTATGTGGCTTTAAATACACCAAGAATAACGGCTAATATTTTTTCATAGACTTAATTAAATCGTTAATTAAATCTGTGCCATCACTGAGTGTCAGACAGCCCAGAGGGTCCACAATAAGAGATAAAACAGATTCATGCACAAGTTTTACTATGGGTATAAATAATTATAGTTACTCTGCTTGCCCATGTCTGTCAAAACTAATTTGCTTCTTTGTGAGCTCTGTGGGAATAGCTGGACCTGGACTGGCCATTTGAGGGCCCAGGGGACTTCCTAATCATCCATGGGTAGGCAAGCAGGACACAAGACCTGCTGGAGAGCTCAGCCACTCTGGAGCATCAGCTTGTGGCTATTGACTTTGTCATGGGGGTGATGAACCAGAAGGCCTGAGCAGGAGACCCTCCATTTACTAGAAGGTATTTGTGTTTAGATGTCTTAATCTGTGAGTTGAAGCCCACCATTGCATTTCCTTTACTTCTGTTCTGCCTCAGACACTCTCTCTGTCACCAGGAACTGGAAAGGATGGATTTATTGGTGCCAAGGTGCTCAGAGACTGTGCCACTGGGGTCCATTTGCATGTATGGCAGAGTCACAGAATCAGAGAGGCTGGAAAAGAGCTCTGGGATTGAACCAGACCATGGCCCTGAGTGCCATGTCCAGTCTTTCCTTAACACCTCCAGGGATGGTGACTCCACCACCTACTGCAGGGAAAAAGAGCCACTCTTCTCCCACAGTCCTCAAATCTCCTGCCTTAGTGAGAATTTTAAAGGAACTTCCAGCACAGATCTCATATCCCATACAGGGCTGTAAATAAACAGCTCTATCTCCATTTCCCACCCACTTCCAGACCCCTGGAAAGTGACTCTAGAGGAGAATAAAGGACAAACCTGTGCAGCAAAGCAGCCCTGAGCAGGAGCTGGCTGGAGCTGGGGATGCCACAGAGCCTACACAAGACTCTCCCTTAGTGCATCTTTCCAGCTTTGACTTCATGGTCTATTTTTAACACAGCTAAAGGTCCAGCACTTTCAGAGCAGCCCATTTAGCATCATCTGGAGGAAACCCCAGCCTTGCCACCCATGACCCAAGAGGCAGATTGGGCTGTTAGATTCACCCAAGCCCATGGGTGGCACGTGTCCCCCGTGGCGTCACAGCAGCAAAACCTCCTGCTCCCGCTGCGGTGACTCATGAGCTGACAGACCCTTCCTGAATTACTGAGGCTGGAATTACAGCTGTTCCCCCGGCCCCCTCCCTTCCTCCTTGTCCAATGTGTCATATTAAAGGGTGATCGGCTTACACATGCTGCACTATGGATTCCTTAAGCTCTGCAGTGCTGTGTCTATATATAAAGCCCCGAGCTGGAAGCTGAAGTGCACAGACAGCTGGGAGCGTTTCACATTCCCGCTGTGCCGGAGGTCTGGAAGCCTGTGAGCTCTGCTTTGAGCAAGTTTCTTTATTCAGGTATAGGTACAGCCACCAATATTTATCCATAAGAGAAGGACTGGGGCAAAGAACGAGCGGTTACTCATCACCATGGGTTTGCCTCTTGATCAAGTGGAAGAATTGCGTCTCTACCAGCAAACTCTTCTCCAGGACGGACTCAAAGACATGTTGGACCACAATAAGTTTCTGGACTGTGTCTTAAAAGTGAAAGGGAAGGAGTTTCCCTGCCATCGGCTGGTGCTGGCAGCCTGCAGCCCCTATTTCCGGGCCATGTTCCTCTCAGACATGGAGGAGAGCAAGAAGAGGGAGGTCAGCTTGGAAGATGTCGATCCAGATGTCATGGGCAAGATCCTCCACTACATCTACACCTCCGAGCTGGAGATCACCGAGCAGAACGTGCAGGACATCTTCTCGGTGGCCAACATGTTCCAGATCCCCTCCATCTTCACCGTGTGCGTGTCCTTCCTGCAGAAGCGGCTCTGCCTCAGCAACTGCCTGGCCATCTTCCGCCTGGGACTGATGCTGGATTGCGCCCGGCTGGCCGTGGCCGCCCGGGATTTCATCTGCGACCGCTTCGCCCTGGTCTCCCGGGATGAGGAGTTCTACCAGCTCTCCCCCGACGAGCTGATTGCCATCATCTCCAGCGACTCCCTCAACGTGGAGAAGGAGGAGAGCGTCTTTGAGGTGGTGATGAAGTGGGTGGGCACCAAGGACCGTGAGAGCCGGCAGAAGGCCTTGCCTGTCATCTTCGAGAGCGTCCGCTTCCGCCTCATGCCCAACGACTACATCAGGGACCACGTGGAGAAGCACGCCGTGGTCAAGTCCAGCCCGGAGCTGCTCAAGAAGCTGCAGATGGTGAAGGACGCCCAGAAAGGCAAAGTCACTGTGGTGAAGAAGAAGAAAGTGAAGAAGAACAGCGAGAATCAAGCAAAGGAGAACGTTGTCAATGGAGCAGTAGATGAAGGGGAAGACACAGAGGAGGATGCTCTCCCTGGGATCTTGAATGACACGATGCGCTTTGGGATGTTCCTCCAGGACCTTATTTTCATGGTGAGCGACAGTGGAGCAGTGGCCTATGACCCCAATGCCAACGAGTGCTATTTTGCCTCCCTGTCTACTCAAATCCCAAAGAACCACGTCAGTCTGGTGACCAAAGAGAATCAGATCTTCATTGTTGGGGGACTGTACTACAACGAGGACAGCAAAGAGGATCCCATGAGCTCCTACTTCCTACAGGTACTACCTCTATCTTTCTTTTGTTTCTCTGACCACTTGGGAGCATCACCAAGCTTTAGCTTCCATGCAAAGCCCATAATATTTGTTGTCATGTGATGTTAAAGTGAAAGATGTAAAGGAAGGAGAATGATTTGGGTTGCTTTACTGGAGATTCTTCTCCCTTTATTTTTGAGGCAGATGCCACTGAGGGATGGTTGTGGTAGTTGAGGAAGAAGGTTTGAAGGAGCAGGAAATAGGAATGAGCCATCCTGATCCAAATCCTGAAGAGAGGATTGTTTAGAACAGTGAATTTGGCCCAGCTCTGACTGCCACAGGGTTCACAGACTGGGAGGTTCGTGGCATCAGACCCAGGTTCTGCTTTGCTTCCCCTGGTTATGAACCCCAGGAGAACCCAAGGGTGACACTGCCAGCTGCTGAAAAAGGAGCAGCAGCAGCTGCAGCCACAGAGCAAACACCCCAAGGACACAGGACATGTCCCTGCTCCCAGCATGTGCCCCATTCCTAGTGCTGTTCCTGCCCCTGGAGATGGGTTTGGTCCAGCTCAGAGTCTTTGCCTTTGAAGGGGAAACCACCATGAGGTGGGGGGATACTCCTCAGGGAAAGTGGCTGTTCTAACTCAGCAGTGCCCAAACTGTGACTGGATTGAGCTGTGCAGGCAATCTGAGCCCCAGCCTGGGCTGCAGCCCAGATTTCTTTCCCTGTGGACAGCTAACACAAGGCGCCTACCCTTCCTGCTGACCCCAAGAAATCCAGTAAATCCTCTGTTCTTCCTCCCATACCCAGAAATCCTTTTTTTGTTCGTGTCCATGGCTCAAATCTTCTGAGAAGAAACAATAACATGTCCCAGGCTCACATCTTCTGGGGAAAACAATAATATCTCCAGGCAGAAAGGATAAAATGAGAGTGGCTGCCAAGCTGAGACATAGAGCCCTGATCCCCCCCTTGACTCATTGCCCTCATCAGCAGGGCTGCACATCATGCAGGCACCATGCTTGTCCTCACCTGGAAAGGGGCAGGAGGTTGTGCAGGCCAGGTGAAGTCCAGGGAATGAGAAGCCAGGAGGAAGAAACCCCAGCCCTATAAAGCAGGAGGGAGTGGGAAAGCTGAGGAAGTGCTGGGGCTGTCCTGTTTGGGATACAGCCTTTCACACTGGACAATCCATGATGACAGAGGTGTGGCCAACCCCATCAGTTACCTGTGAAGAGCAGGCTGAGGTGTTCAGCCCAAACCTGTGGCTGAAGATCAATCTTGCCAGCAGAGGTGGAGCAGGGCCCAGAGAGGTCACAGAACCTTCATAGAATCATAGAATGGCCTGGATTGAGAGGAACCTTGAAGATCACCTAGTTCCAAACCCCTGCCCCTTCCACTTGGACCAGGTTGCTCAGAGCTCCATCCAACTTGGCCTTGAACACTTCCAGGGGTGGGGCAACATCCTTGGAGCCATTTATTATTTGACTGCACAAAGCCCCGAGAAACTGCTCAAACCCCAAATCTGTGACCCTTTGAACATGTGGGTTGCATGAACAACCTTTGGTGGTCCTTCCCCCCAGAGTACTCTGTGGTTCTCAGCTGCAAACAGCAAGATTTCTCTATTCAGCTCCCAGTTTGCCACTCATGGGGCCAGTGTTAGCTCTTCCCCACAAGAAGGGTCTCTTCACACACCACCATGTCACTTGTGCTTGGGACAATCAGACAAATCCTGGGACTGGAGAGTGCCATCAGTCTGCAAGTGTTTAATTTATTACATCAGTGTTGTTATGTAGCTCACAGTTGCTGTATGAGCAGGTTTGGAGAGAGGTTTGGAGCCCTTTTATATCAGCTCAAACAACATATTTAGACATGCAGGTCTATGATAAGCCACTGTGCCACAGCTCCCTATACCTTCTGACTCTTTCTATCCTCCCAAATTTCACATTCCCTCTGCTGAAGCCAGGGGCATTAGGTCAGGGATAATTTAGATTTAAGGACAGGCATCAACATATAAAAATGCTGATAAATCCCAGGGGCCTTGCAGATTTTGGCAGGAGCAAAATGATTCCATTGACATTTCGGGTGGAAAAGGGTATCCTTTCTTTGTCACTTGTAAGATTTATGACTCAAAAACAATGCTGAATCCATCAAGAAGCAGGAACTATCCTGATGACTGAACTGCTCAGGGTTGCACTATAAATAACACATGTGTGGACCACAGCTTACAAAGAGACAAAAACCACAGGCACCCAGCTGAGGCTGAATCTTTGGAGCCAACCCATCAGGCTGAAGCTCCTTGGCCTGAGCCCATGGCAAACAATGCTCCAAGCAGTGCTGCGTCACAGCTTCATCCTGCAGTCCCACAAAATTGGCTGCAAGACACCCCTCCCTCCTCTGTCAAGCTGCATTAATTTTTTCCCCCAGTTCCCAGTGCTCAGAGTCTCCAGTCTAAGAATTTTTTTTTTTTCCTCCTGGTGGGAGATGAGGCAGTGCCTTGATCTACAGATGTCCAAGGATTTGGTGATCTGATGCAGCAGCCTGCTCATCTGTAAGATGGGTCTGGCACCTTTTATCCGTGTAAATTGTTATTATTATTTATCTGTGTAACGTTGCTGGCAGCACCCTGTGTTACCTGGCAGAGATGGAAAATACCAGGATGAAATACTCTGAAGTGTTCTATGCATGAAAAGGTTCAGGAAAATTTCTAGGACTGAAATGCTTCCATTCCAATTCCAGCAAGGGAGTCTTTCGCCCAAAGATGACCAAGCTTGTTCCAAGTTGGAAGAGG
Source organism: Buphagus erythrorhynchus (assembly GCA_013400855.1). Taxonomy (NCBI): domain Eukaryota; kingdom Metazoa; phylum Chordata; class Aves; order Passeriformes; family Sturnidae; genus Buphagus; species Buphagus erythrorhynchus. The sequence goes on along the minus strand of VZTT01036759.1, from coordinate 30,120 downwards.
AGACTCAGGGGAGAGAGTTTATCACTCTACAACTCCTTGATGTAGCCAGGTGGGGGTTGGCCTCTTCTCCCAGGCAACCAGTGACAGGATGAGAGGACAAGGGAGGTTCAGGTTGGACAGAAATTTTTTACTGCAAAGGTGGTCAGGCATTGAGATGGGCTGCCCAGGGATGTGGTGGAGTCACCATCCCTGGAGGTGTTCAAGAAATGATGTGGCACTCAGTGCCATGGAATTGACAAGGAGGTGACTGGTTGGACCCAGTGATCTCAGAGGTGTTTTCCAATTTGTGATTCTGTAAAGTCCAGGCTTTGATGAACAGAGCAGAACATGTTGCTGCAGACCCATCTCTGCTCTTATGCCTTGTCACAAAAAGGTTTATCAAACCATTTGTGACTTGGGTTTGCTCTCAGATCTCTCAGGTGACAAAGGCACAGCCACAGGGACATTGCAGAGAGTGCTACTGGGGTGACCAAGCTGTCCATGGGAACAGACTTTGTCCTCCACCTCGGGACCCTGACTAAACAAATGGGCACACACTAATGACCATATGTTCCCTTCCAGTACGACCATCTGGATGCAGACTGGCTGGGGATGCCCCCCCTGCCCTCCCCTCGCTGCCTCTTCGGCCTGGGAGAGGCAGAAAACTCAATTTTTGTGGTTGGAGGCAAGGAACTGAAGGAGGGAGAGAAGACCTTGGATTCAGTGCTGTGCTACGACCGGCTGTGAGTGCTCAGTGGGGTGGGAGGGGGCTCAGAGGAGAAGGCAGAGCAGCTGCCATGCAGTGACTCCAGCTCTCCAGGGGTCAAAAGCTCTGGGAGAAGGGCTTGAACTCTGTCTGTGGATGCTGGGACTGTCTGAGCTGTGCCCTGGGGCTCTGAGCTGTCTCGCTCCAGCTGCTCCCTTTATTGAGCCTCCTGGAGAGGGAAGCCTTTGTGGGGATATTTTGTTATCTGGGACTGATATTAGTGGATGTGAGACATGTACAGAGGAGTTTTTTCTTCTGTTAAACCTTCTGCTCTTGCTCATTGATTAAAGGTTCAGTGACATTCACTGTGGTCTTACCAAAAGAGGTTTGAACAGAAAAGCTTGTTTTTAAAATTTTCAGATGTGTCACAGAATGGCTCATGCTGATTGATATCAGGCTTAATATCTGATTATTTTTGGACAATGGGCTCTGACCCATGCTAGTTCATGAGCTTTATTAAAAGACACCATCCTGTTCTTCTCTCAGGAGACAGAAACTTCCAAAGCCTGCTGCTCTCTGCCCCAAAGAGACAGAGCAGCAGGCATCAACAAGCCTTTGCTTGGTCTATATTTAGATGTGTGTGCTTCCAAGTCTGTTTTATAGGCAGAGATTTGAAACCAGTTCCATTCCCACAGAACAGTGAACTGCCTCTACAGACTCTGGGAAAGAATTTGTCTGCCCCTGCTAAGAGCTCAGGGGGTGGTTTGAGTATCAGTTCGGAGCTGGTAGAGATGTGACCAGCACCACTTTTATCTCTGGTTTTATTTGGTTGGTATTATTCTGATTGACAGTGGCTGAACATGAGTCAGCTATGTGCCCAGGTGGCCAAGTAGGCCAGTGGCATCCTGGATCAGGATCAGCAGGACCATGGAAATGTTTCCTCCTTTGTGCTGGGCACTGTGAGGCTGCACCTCAAATTCTGTGTCCAGTTTTGAGTCCCTCAAAACAAGAAGGACATTGAGGGGCTGGAGTGAGCCCTAAGAAGGGAACAGAGGTGGGGAAGGGTCTGGAGCACCAGGAGCAGCTGAGAGAACTGGGTGGGCTCAGCTTGGAGAAAAGGAGGTTCAAGGGGTAATTATTGCTCCCCATACCTACCTGAAGAACTAAAGAAAATAATGGATGTTAGCACAAATATTCTGCTTATTTTACTGTCACCCTCTTTTAGGATCACAACATTTACAGTCTGAGCCTGTCTCATTGCAGACCTTGTGTTTCTGAGATTGAGTCCAACCCCGTGCTCACCTCTAGGACTGGGAAATGCCATGTCCTATAGGTGTCACCCAGCAAGCTACAAATCCTTTTGCTTCCCATTTTTTCTGACCCAGGTCCTTCAAGTGGGGTGAGGCTGATCCCCTTCCCTATGCAGTCTATGGCCATGCAGTGGTGTCACACAAGGACCTTGTCTACGTCATCGGGGGCAAAGGAGGTGACAAGTAAGTGAAAAAGCAAGAGGAAAAACAAGGAGGCAATCCCCCAAACCAGTGGGAGTGCAGAGCTGGTACCTCCTCAGCCTGGTTTAAGAGGGGCTGGATGGGATGGGAGATGTGGATCCTTCCCTCTCCGCTCACCTTTGTGCCTGCAGCCCTTTCTAAAACCTCAGGAGGCCAACAGGGACATCAGGAAGGTGGCAGTGTCCTTACAGGAGAGAGAATGTATTGCCCCATCCCTGGAGGCAGGCTGGAGGGGGCTTTAAGGGAAACTGGTCTAGTGGAAGGTGGCCCTGCCTGTGGGGGTTGGAATGAGATGATCTTTAACGATCCCTCCAAATCAAACCATTCTGTGATGCCCTTTGGTCACAATAAATATCACACAGATTGGGAGAGGCATTGAGAAGCAAGAAGCCCCTTCACTTTCAGGGTCTCCTGTCTTGAACTTGTGGAGCAGAGTGGTCACCATAGTCAAATCCAGATGTGTATTTGCAACAGGAAGGAAAAACCTCATCATCCTGCCCTCTTGTAGGAGACAAGCTCAGCAGGAAAAGCCTCTCTCAGGAGCATCTCGAGGCAGCATCAGGCTACCTTGCAGGGCACAAATGGGAGTGTTTGCAGAACAAATATTTCACAATCCAGCAAGGACTGGTCCTGCTCAGGAAGGGTTTTGGTCTGAAAGGTGTGAGCGTGCACACATTCACACCTCACACTGCCCACCTGGTGACAGGAACATCCCTGAGGGTGTTTTGCAGCATCACAGTGGGTCAGGAGCACTGAAACAATGCCTTGATGGCTGTAAGAGGTCCTGAGAGGCTGTTGGCTGCCTGGACCTGTATCCAGGTGTGTGAGCACCCAGCTGAGCTCTCAGGACTCCTATCCAAGGTGGGCACAGCAGGAGGGGAGGTGTTACACACACAAATGTTGACTCCAGGCATGGACATCCTTGAGGGCACGCCCAACAAAGGGGTGTGTGCCTCCACTCAAAATCCTCCCTAGGCACCCCACCTTCTTCCCAGCAGACACCCCCAAACCCCTGCAGTGCAAAACCACCCCTGGGTAGGCGACTGAGGCTCCTTTTCCTTCTCATTTTTCTCCAGGAAGTGCCTGAAGAAGATGTGTGTCTACAACCCAGCCAAGTTTGAGTGGAAGGAGATGGCTCCCATGAAAACTGCCCGCTCCTTGTTCGGAGCCACCGTGCACAAGGACAAAATCTATGTGGCAGCTGGTGTGACCGACTCTGGTTTGACCAACTCGGTGGAGGTCTATGACATTGCCACCAACAAGTATGTCCTGAGTTGTGGTTACAGTCTCAAGCTGAGTCAAGGGAAAATTAGGTTGGATATTAGAAAAAAGTTTTTCATGGAAAGAGTGATAAAATAGTGGAATGGTCTGCCCAGGGAGGTGGTGGAGTCACCATCCCTGGATGTTTAAATAAAGACTGGATGTGGCACTTGGTGCCATGGTTTAGTTGAGGTGTTAGGGCTGGGTTGGACTTGTTGGAAGAGACCTCCAAGACCAACCTGGTGGTTCTGTGAATTCTGTGGATACACAAGGAGCAGGTGCAGGTGTACATTCAGCAACTTCCAACCATTCAGGAATTTGTTTGTGACTCTTGATGTCAGTTCCTTCAGTTTATATGTCCATGGCAGGGGAGTTGGAAATGGATAATCTTTAAGGTCCCTTCCAACCCAAGCCAGTCTAGTGTTTTATGGTTCCTTAGAGAGCTGGGCATCACCAATGTCACCGTGGTTGGGCTGTGGATCATCTCGGGCTCATCCTCAAAGTGTTTTCACCCACTGTGCTGTCCTTGGGTTCCCTGGCAGCTTCACTCATCACATAAACCCACTGAGTTTGGGTGGCTCTTGTGGCTGCAGTCCCAGCACTGGGACATACTGGTCCCTGTACCCAAAGCAAAACAAAGTTGAACAATGATGATGGGAGCAGTTTCCCTAAAAACAGCCAGGATATGGTCCCATCCCACCTAGACCTGCACAGCTGGATCTGTCACTAGCGAGCTCAGCTGTTGAATCCTGATGTGAGGCCATCCTCAGTGTGTGTGGGGGTGGCCAGGATGCTCTAACCTGTCCCCTCTCTCGATGTGGCAGGTGGGACACCTTCACTGAGTTCCCTCAGGAGCGCAGCTCTGTCAGCCTGGTCAGCCTGTCCGGGGTGCTCTACCTGCTCGGGGGGTTCGCCACCGTGGAGACAGAGTCAGGAGAGCTGGTGCCAACGGAGCTGAACGATGTTTGGAGGTGATAACCTTCCCCAGGGCTGTCCAGGGGACGTGGGAGGGGTGTTAGTAATGAAATGGATCATTTCTGTCTTTTTTTATGCTGTCACCCCAGCACAAGGGGAGCTGCAGGCTCAGCACAGGGTGTCTGGGAAGTTTGCCCTGTGCTGTGCTGGAGGGCACATTGGTGCTTCAGTGATCTCTCCCAGCCTCACACAGCAGCAGACCAGGGAAAACTTGCTCCTTTGGCTTTGTTGTGCATTGACATTTTGCCTGGAGCTGGTACCAGCCTCCCCTTTGGTGTGGAGCAGCATCTGTGCAATGCTTCCTCTCTCTGGGAACAGCCAGTGCTTGGGCTGGGAAGGAGAAAGTCTGGGCTGGGAATAAGAAAGTCTGGGCTGGGAAGCAGATAGGCTGGGCTGGGAAGCAGATAGTCTGACATGCAAGAGGAGTGAGCAGGTCACATTTAGTGACAGCTGCTAATGCAGCGTTGGCTGCTCCTGTCCCTCACATCGGTGCTCTGGCACCCTCAGCAGGATCCTGCTGTCCTTCACCAAGGATGTTCCACCTTGGTGCCATCAACCCAATTAAAAAAAAAAATAAACATCCCCTCCCCTGCAAGACCACGTGCTGATATCCACATCCCCCAAACCAGAGCACACCAGGGCTGGAAGTCCCCATGGGGATTCCTGTGGCCAAATAACTCCTGTGGGATGTCACACCACACACCAGGGCTCCCACCGCTATGGAGAGCAGCTGGAGGGAGGGAGAGGAGACCTTTCCTCACCATTAAGTGCCTGTCTGCCTCTCCCCAGGTATGATGAGGAGCAGAAGAAGTGGGAAGGGGTCCTGCGGGAGATCCAGTACGCCTCCGGTGCCACGTTCCTGCCCGTGCGCCTCAACGTTCTGCGCCTGACAAAGATGTAGTCAGGAGAGATTTGGCTTCTTTCCACGGGCTGCTGGGGCAAGGAGGGATGGGGAGATGCTTACCAGAGATGTGCCATCTGGACACTGCCCAGGACATTGTATCTGTGATTGGTACTTTTTTGGATTAGTGGGAAAGAGGGGAGAGTATCTGGAAAACCTCAGGGAACTTGAAGGTGCTCACAGGATAATTAGAGAGGAGGTCTGGAGCCTGCAAGAAGCTGGGGAGGACTGAGAAGCACAGAAAAATTAGTTATTCCAGTCTCAGGAGACAGGACAAATAGATCATACATTTTTAAACTTCTTTCTCAGTTTTTTTCCCTATCTTTTCAACTGCTGTTGGACCTCTCCAACAAACAGCGGGTGCAGAAAGTGGGGACTAAGATGACATTCCCCAGGGAAAGGCATCTACAAAGTGTATTCCCAACCTAAGGTGTCTGTGAGCACAGTGTTCCTTGGAGAGGAGAAGGAAGGGTTAAAGTCAAGTGGTACAGGAGAGACCTGATAGAATTTGATGAGTTCCTGAGTGAAGAGGGTTGTTGGGATGAGACAGCCAAAAGAAAAGATGATGTGAGCAGCAGAAGCACTTTGGAAGTTGTAATGAAAAGCAAATAAGCTTAGTTCTTTGCCTCTACCCTGACTTTAGAGTGATGAGAAGACAGGAGCTGAGTCTCAGTAAGGGAAGAATTATGAAAGTTGTAGGGTGGGAAAGGGGATGAGATGGACAGGGAATGTCACGTGTGGTCATCTCCAGCCTTTTGGGCTCCTCATCCTCAATCACAGATCACAATGTCCTCACAAATGCTGATTTTTAGGGAAAGGTTTTATATTTTTGCTGTTTCTCTTATTTTTAATGTTCAGACTTTTTTTTTAAGATTATTTTACTTTGCTAAGGAGATCTCAGATGTGTTTGGCTCAAAGAGAGCTTCTGACTGAGGAAAAATGTGTATTTATTTTAAAGTTGTTAATAATGAAATTTTGATAGAGACATGATTGTACTGGCAGCAAGAAAAAAAATCTGTTAGAGCAAAAATCTCCTGCTGCCCACACCATCTGACCAGTGGTTTATTTAAAAATAAATGTGACTATTCCAAAAGAAATCTCCTGTGTTTGCACATTGATAGAGCTGAAACTGATCCTTCTCAGCAACCAAAGACAAGGACTGAGCACAAGTTGTGATGGACACATGCAGCAAAACAGCCCCATGGAAAGCCCCATCTTTTCTTGTTATTTTCCCCCATCTGAGAGCTGAAACTTTAGGATCTGTATCCTTACAGCTCTTCCCCATGGATACCACAGCTAGGAGTTTACCCAGATCTAGAAGGAAGCTGGATGCCTACACTGACAGGGTAAGAGGAAACAGCCTCAAGTTGTGGCAGGGGAGGTTTGGATTGGATATTAGGAAGAGGTTTTTTTACAGGAAGGATTGTAAAGCACTGGAAGAGGCAGTGGAATTCCAGTGATGGAGTCACCATCCCTGGAAGTGTTCCAAAAACACATAGTTGTAGGACTTAGGTACGGGTTTTAGCGGTGAACATGGTGGTGGTGCTGGGTTTGTGGCAGGACTCAACGAGATCAAAGGTCTTTTCCAACCTTAACAATTCTATGATGTCATAGCACCATTAACAGGAGTGAAAACCAATAATAATTTAAAAGGAGAACAGACACAAACCTTGCAAAATTATTTCCTCGAAGTGGTATGAAAATTCTGGTATCACAAATCATACTTGGCTGATTCATCTAGACCAAAATGAAGTAGTGGAGAAACTAAAATATGTTTGGAAGGAAAAAGAATTCAAGGGAAGTAAAGGAACCAGAGTCTTGTCCTGGTTTCATTTGAAGGATTTAGGAAGCTACAGGATAAGCTCCTTAGAGGACAACCACATCAGAACAGTAATGAAATATTCCAGAAGAAAAACAAATCCAAGGTTCCAAGGTGACTGGCTGTCACAAAGTAGCTTAAAATAAAAAAAAAAAAAAAGGAACAAAAATCTTTGAAACAATCAAATGTGTGAAAAATGCACAGAAAAGGAATAAACACCTTCTGCCTAGTTCTGCAGAAATTAATGTAGACAATTCCCAAGCTAATTAAAGATGAATCTTCCAAATAGCTGCTGGCAGGAAAGGAAAAAAGAAAAATTAGGAAAAGTTAAAAAAAAAATCCCTGTATAGAATAACCATTTTTAAAAAGTCATTTATTGCAGTGCCAGGATACCACCTCCTGCCTCCAGCAGCACCATCCCTGGAAGTGTTCCAGGAATGAGTGGAAGTTGTACTCAGTGCTCTGGTCTGGTTGACAAGGTGGTGATTGGTCAAAGGTTGTCTCAATGATCTTGAAGGTATTTTCCAGCCCTAATGATTCTGTGATTCCATGACCTTTGCTTCAGCTCTTCTTGCTGAATGCAGGCTGGAAAGTTGCTGATGATCCCAATAGAGGTTTAATCCCCACCCACCTCCTGCCACATTTCTTGGCCCTTCTGGGGGAATTCTGGGCTTTTTGAAGCCAGCAGGAGAATGTTGCTGACCTACCATGAGTTGTTGTGATGTGGTCCCTGATAAAGGCTCAAGAGGTTTCAAATAAACTTGGAGTTTGGTGCTTACGTGTGGTTCACACCATTATAAAGCTGTGGAGAAGCCACCACTGGCACAGGGCAGGAAACTATAAAAAGAAAAATAGCTGTTATATGAAAAGACCCAGAAGAACTTGAAATATCCCATTGCTTGAGCAACAAGAGGCAAATCTCAGCACGTTGGTCTGAGGAAGGAGGCAGAGTTGGACATCACCATGTGAAAGTGTGGCCTGGGGATGTTCCTCCACATCTCCTAAAGGCTGTGTCAGTTTAAAGGCCATCACAGATGAGAAATGCCACCAGGAATGCTCAGAGAGATCACTCCTCCCTGCTGCCTGGTGTTTTCCTGGCTTGGATGCAACAGCTTCAGTGGCACAGATCCCCCTACAGATAATGACAGTGGCAAAGACTACATCCAAAGGCTGAGGGAAAACCATCTCTTCTTCCATCATCTTCCCAATACCCATGCTGATATTGTCGGCGAGGTTCCCCCTGCTCCATTTTAAATTAATAAAGGCACTGGGCGCTTTTGGATGTGCTCCTTGGTTTTTCCACTGCCAATAGAGGAGATCAGAGAGCCCTTACTCAGAGTTCACAGCGACCTGATGGAGCCAGTAGGACCAGGTGCTCAGTCCTCACCCCAGGGCTGTAAGCACCAAATTCCTTCTTCTATCCACTCCTCACCCTTCCCTGAAAAGCTCTTTTTTTGTTGGCCCCACAACAGGCAAGTTGTCTCACACACACGCACACACCTCCCACCAAACCCAACACAGAGCCAATACATGTGAAGTAGTCAACATTCCATAGGAATCTCATCCTCCCCGTCTCTGACTGCTCACACAGTTGCCTGAAAAAACCCCTTTTAAGAGAAAGGGAAAAAAAAAAGGAGAAGAAAAAGATAAAGCAAAATTAAGGTGACAAAGAAAGTAGTGGAGCTTTTGGTTTTCTTTTATAAAAGACAAATCGTTTATTGATTCCGTCCTTCCACTTGCAACCTCTTTGGTAACAGTCATAACGCTTCCGGACTGGGAGAACGCAGTGGAAAGGCCCGGTTCTGATCTCTCACCAATTTCAGAGCTCGGCGAGCCCCAGCGTGCCTTGGTGAGAGGCCAAAAGCAGATTTCAAAGCGTGGCCAAGGACCTGGCCTCGAGGGACAACCCAAACCAGCCCCCCTACCGTGACTCGTCACGCTCGTGGGCAGCACAGAGAGCAGCCCCGGCACCCCCAGGCAGAAGATGGCTCGGGATGGGGATGTCTGACTGGGAGTTGTGCCCTGGGAGGTGGCTTTGATGAACCTCTTGGGATCTCCTGGACATTGGCCAATGGGACCATCAACGAAGCAAGACTCACCCGTTCCAGCGGTAGACAATGACTTGCCTCAGTTGGCCCCATGGGGATGGACTAATCCAACCATCTCAGCCTCCCCCTCCTCACATCATCCCAAAGAGAGTAACTGCTGTACTTGGAGTTAAAGATAAACATATATTGATTACACATGGTCATAAAAAAAAGTAATAATAATAATAATAATAATACATTTCCTAGAACATTACTTAAGACGCTTCTGGTAAAGCATCCAAGCTTCCCCTCCCCTCCCCGCCTTCCCTTAATCTATACAGAATAAAGTGCTTCGTTTAGTTTGTTCACACTTGTAGAGCCACCAATACACTCTTAACTTGGCATGTTTGGGCAAACTGATACTGAATGCCGTAAAATAATACAGAGCCAAACACCAGGCATGAGAAACTAGTTTTGAGGCAAGTGCTTGGGGTTTCAATCATTTCCTTCAAGTTCCATGCTACAGACGTTGTTCTTATTCCTATTTGTTTTTCTCCTTTTTTTAAAAAAAATTATTATTTTCTTCCTTTGTAAATTCAACCCAACTCCAGTCGTGGTTCCGTGTCTCTAGGCAGGGCTGCGCGTGGGGAAGCTTTCGCCGTCCGTGTGAACAAAGGGCGTCTGTCCATCAGTCCGTCTGTCCTTCCCTCCTGACTTCGGGCAAACCAAGAGCCACCTCAGAGGAGTTGTCTAGCAGCGGATGTTCATCTCTATTGCACTGTCACAGCCATTCCCACCCGTCCATCACCTTCCCACCGCGCCAGGGTTATGGCTGTGGTCCGAAGGGCCAGCTGTGCCTCATGGATACGTGAGGCGAGCTGGTCTGTGCTACCAGGCTCCTGGGATATATAAACCAAAAATTACCCTCCCCACAGGATTCCCTCCCTCCCCAAGTTTCAAATGAAGGGTGGAGTGGGGGGGGAAAAAAAAATTCCAGCCCAGAGAGGTCTGGGATTTAGGTGTGTGGGGAGAGCTGTCAGCTGAACGTTGCGCTACAGCGGATTCAGGAACTGTGTAATGGACATCAAGCCCCTCTCCACCCTCGCGGTCTGTCAAAGAAGGGATGTGAGAGATTAAGGTGCAAGAGTTAAAAAAAAAAAGAAAAAATTAAAAAAAAATTAAAATAAAACATAAAAAGCTTGAAAACAACGGACCCAACTCTCCTGCCTCCTGCCCTGCCTAACCCCCTAAGGGGTGCAACAGCGCCGGCCGGGAAGGATCCGGGATGGGCGAGGCACTGCGGGAGCGACTCGGCTGAGCTCTTAGTATGCCAACGAAAACCAGACATGAAGACACACTGGGGCTGAGTCAGGGTGTAGACAAAAGGGCTCAGAGGACTCCTGGGAGCTACCCAGGCCTTGGAGAAGGGAGGGAGCAGCAGGGATCTGGTTCTCCAAAGTGCTGTGTGCATGGTCACATCTCGACGTCTCCAAGTGGCTCCACGAGCAGGCTCTCAAAGGGGATCACACGGCTGGGATCAGTCACTGGGCTTTCCACTGGGCTTCCAGCCTCAAGGAAGTGCTCTCATCTCACAGAGATGTCCGAGGGGGGCAGGTCCTCACTGGGAGAGGATGAACTGGGACAGGAACAGGGAAAGCCACCTCCAGGTGAGTGGAGTAAGGGAGCACAATGTTGGCGTGGGTGTTTACGTGGGGGGAAGTCTATCAGCTGATGGGGTCCATCACAGAAGACCATAAAAGCAAGGTGAGCCCTCCTCGGGGCACAGCGCTCCCATCCTGTCTCAAGGCTGAGCATGAAGAGAAAGAAGCACAAGGAAGCCCAAGGGGATGGGATCTGGGAGGCAACAGAGGAGGAGACATCATGGACCACTCCAACACCTCCACGAGTTTCATTGAATGCTTCTCTAAAGCAAACATCTTCCAGTACGGGCCATGGTCCCTTCAGACAGCCAATGGCCCCAAGAGCCCTCATCCCTCACAGGTGTGTTTGAGAAGGCTTTGCACCATCCCAACCAGCCCCAGGGTCATGGAGGGGGACAGTAGAGAAGCCTTTGGAACCCACCTGAGAAGGTCAATGTGGTGAGGCAGCTCTGCCCTAGCAACCTCCTTGTGCTTGGAGCAGATGGAGATGAGGTGAGCTCACTGATACTGAGAGCCATGCTGGGGATCCACAGGATCCACATGATCCCAGCCAGCATAAAGACAAAAAGGACTTTGTGGCTCCGAAATGCTAACATCAGTCAGCTTTCCCAAGATGCCAGGCACCAGCAGGGCACCACTCAGCAGAAGGTGACAGCAGTCACCTCAAAGAGCACTCAGGAGAGCAGCAGGTGCTCCCTGATCCTGTCCCTGTCAGGCTCCTGCATGTCCCCAGTCAGCAAAGCCCCTGAGCATATGGCTGAATCCTCCTGTCTCTGCAGGCACAGCCTCAATGCTGCCCAAGTGCTTTGCTGATTTGGTCCAGGAGATGAAGCACCAAGATTTCCACAGAGCCAGATGTGTCTCCCTGTCCCCAGCTCTCTGCTGTCACCCAGCACAAGCTGCATAAGAGAAGAGGCTCCTGCAGCCCACTCAGTGTCCTCTTTCCTTCTTACCTACCAAGACTGCTTCCACCACCTCCTCCATGAATGACCCACAGGTGACCTCAACACTGCCTTTAGAAGCATAGGATCAGCAGGAACAGCCCCCACCTCTTGCCAGCCCTTCTCTGTCCTTGCTGGGTGTTCTCTGACCTCAAAGGGGACACTTCCCCAGGCTAGGACCACACAGACATGGTCAGGACAATGCATGGCACCCTGGGGCAGAGCACAGCAGCGAGAGACCCTGCTGGGACCTCAGTGCCCAACAAAAAGGTGACAGCAAAGCCTTCCTCTTCTCCTCCTCCTCAGCATGAAGCCAGCCGTATTATTTGTAAGTGAAACCAAAGACCAGCTCAACTTCAACATCTTCAACAAGCACTAAGCAACACCACAGGGCATCACCAAAACAACCACAGCCATCACTGGTCCCCTCTGGTCCCCCTAAACCAGGACAGGGCAACGGATGCCAGCACCACAGGGAGAAGTGAAGCTTGGGAGAGCAACGCAGGCAACAAACTGAAGATTGGGACATCATCACCCCCAGGCTGAACAGGGTCTTTCTTTAGCTCTGAACCTTGCAGTGGGACTGCCCTGGAGCTCACCCGTCCCTCGGGGGTTTATTCGGATTGTTAAGGCACTATTCTGGGCCGATTCTGCTGAGAAACAGAAGCGTCCTGCTCCTCTGTCCCAGGCTACCCTCCTGCCGGTCCCAAAGTGATCTGAGCTCTTCCAGGAACAGCTCCCTGACTCCAGAGCATCCCAGGAGCCCAGCTCCTGCTGGGATTAGCAGAAAGGGCTCGCCAGAACCCGGCTCCCTTGGGGCACCCCGAAACTGAACTGACAGCGAGCTGCAGATGCCCCGAGGTGCAAGGTGGGTGTTTGTGCTTTTGCCTGTGGAGGAGGGAAACCTGTTGTAGGAAAGGAAGACGTGTCGAGGGCTGCTAACGAGAGCATGCTAATGGCTTTCCAATGGGGACTTCCACTGGGGCTGGCAATGGCAGGCTCCTCTGGAGTGCTCACCTCCCAACCCCGTGGGTGAAGAGCCTGACTTGAAAGACCAGCTTTACAGTACAGGGATTCAAGCACCACTAACTAGAATTCAGCTTCGAAGTATTGATGCACCGGCCAGCAAGCTCAAGCCCAGATATCCTGCTCGCCCCAGCCCCACCAGCACCCCAGCAGGAAGATGAAGCTGGCATGTGGGAAGATGAAACTGAGAGTGACACCTTTTACCTACACCCTTATGGACGGACGGCAGATTCCCCCCAACACCCTTCGCTCCTTCATGGGGGGGCTTCCTCCTGCTCCCCCTCTCTGCGGAGAATGACGGGTGAGAAAAAGGAATAAAAACCCAAAACAACCCCAAAATGAGGAGGAAGGGGGGGTTGAGAGCAAGCAAAGCCTTGTCTCCCCGGCGGAAAGGCGTTCCCAAAGGGCAGAGCAGTCCGTGCATGGCCAGGATGGGGAGGGGGCCCCTAATTGTTGTTTGAATTTATCCTCCCTGCAGGAAACAGGGGAGGGGGTGGCGGTAGGTGAGGAGGAGGAGGGAGGGTCTGTGGCAGAGGATGGAGCAGCGGCAGGGGCAGGGGGGACACGCCGGGGCCGGGGGGCAGCGGAGCCGGGCTGGTGGCGGGCTGGGGGACGGCCGTGTCCGAAGCCAAGGGGTTGCTGACGCGGAAACATTTCTCCTTGTGGGCTTTGAGCATGTTGGAGAAGCGGAAGCGCTGGCCGCAGACGTCGCAGGGGTACGGCTTCTCCCCGGTGTGGGTCCGGCGGTGCCGCTTCATGTTGGGCCGGCTGGTGAAGCTCTTCCCACAGATCTCACAGATGTAGGGCTTCTCCCCTGAGGGTGGGACAGAAGGGGTGAGAAGCTGCTGGTTAGGCCACGTGTCAGGGACTGCAGAGATTTGGTGTCTGGAGGCATCTTGAGGGGTATGTATGTGTGTGTGTGTGTCTTGTCCTTGTGAGGCAGTGAGCAGCCCCACATCCCAGCCCTAGAGCCTGTGTCCCAGCCTGGCAGTGTCTGTCAATGCGCCACTCTCCCCTAATCCACCTCCTGAGGGGCCAAATGACCAGAAGTCCCATGTGGGAGAAAGGCCCTTGAGGACCAAGGGGTATTTAAAGCCAAACACCAGGCCATCACATTCATCTAGGCCCTACCTTTGTCCTGGAAGTCCTGTCTGAACCCAGGAGTTGGTAGCTATACATGTGTTTCTCTATATCTTTTCTGTCTTTCTCTCCTTCTTCTAATTCCCTCTCCTTGGAATATTTTGAGTACCTTAACATTGAATGTGTTTAAAGTTTGCTAAGTTGAATGGGCCAAATTAATGCTGTGAGAAGTATTTTATATTGGTTGAGTGCTGTACTAAACCTTTTGCCAAACTTCCCTGATTTTTCTCAAGTTTGCCAGCAAACCTTTGTGCTGTTTTGACCTCTTGAGAAAATCTTGTTGGTATTTCTCCCTGTGTGCCCATCTCAAAGATCATGAATCACTGTAAGCCCTCCCAAAAATTTTGTTGAATGAGTTGACTGGGGCCTTACCACTGCCTCCCAAAAATCCCAACCTGCCACCCACCCAAAAATGCTACCCCCATCCCATCACTCTTTCCAGGGAGAGCCTGACTGCAGGGATGTGGGGCCAGGCAAGGGGGAGGGCTCACCCGTGTGCGTCTTCATGTGCTCATCAAAATACTGCTTCATGTTGAAGTCCTTGCCACACCACTGGCACATGAACTGCTTGTGGCCGATGTGGATGCTCATGTGGGAGCGCAGCTGGTATTTGTACTGGAAGCGCTCGTTGCAGTTCTGTGGGGGCAAGGAGTTGTTGATGAGCACCCAAAATATCCCCACATTCCCCTCAAATCACCGGCAGCAAAGAAATCCCCTTCCCCCCCCGCTCCCCAAAACAGGCTTTTTGGGACATAGCCAGCCAGGTTTGCAGTTGGATGGGCTTGGGGTGGATGCAAAGCCCAGGCAGTCGGGGACAGATCCGGGCATTGGACAAGTTTCATCATAAAGTTGGTGGGACCTTCAAACTGGGAGGTGATACAACGTTTGGAAAAGCGTGGGATCATCCCTGCAGCTGCACTGGCACAAAGCACAGTGGAAGCCCCAAGGAGTGGAAGGTCTTTCCCCAGATAATGTGGGGCCACAGCCAGGACCTTACCTCACATTTGAAAGGCTTTTCCCCGGAGTGCTGGAGTGAGTGGACCTTGAGGGACATGCTGCGCTTGAAGGACTTGCCGCAGGTCTCGCAGGTGAAGGGCATGTCCTTGGTGTGTGCTGGAGGGGACAGGGGCAGGTCAGGAGCCTCCACACACCTCCACCATCCATCTCCCCACACCCCAGCTGTGGCTCCCAGTGCCCAACCCCAGCATATTCAAGGCATTTCTGGAAGATAAATGGCAGCAAGGTTCCAAACCCCCATTCTTTTGGATTTCTTTGGTGGCTCCAAGGCCCAGGGACCCAACCACTGTTGTCAGGTGCAGTTTGCTTTTAAAAGCCCAGCACTGGTGTCGTCTGGTTCTTTTACACTGGTTACACTTCAAACCTTCCTCTGATCACTTCTGATCAATAAAACAAATGGGATTCCCCAGCACCACACCCAAACCCAGCACTGAGCAGACATTTGTTCAGCATTGAGTACCAGGCCAAATTTCAAGATGGGAATGTGA
Source organism: Buphagus erythrorhynchus (assembly GCA_013400855.1). Classification (NCBI taxonomy): domain Eukaryota; kingdom Metazoa; phylum Chordata; class Aves; order Passeriformes; family Sturnidae; genus Buphagus; species Buphagus erythrorhynchus. The sequence continues at coordinate 14,669 of VZTT01036759.1, read as the reverse complement.
GAAAGCTCACTTAAGAGTAAGCCCAGCCCTGAACACCCAACAGGACAGCAACAGAAAACACCTTTTATTGCCAAATTTATGGGCCAACACCCCCAACAAGACCTCCCTGTGGTGCCTCCCACACTCACCAACCATGTGTTTGCGCACGTGGGCCATGGTGTAGAACTTCTTCTCGCAGATCTCGCAGGAGAACTTCTTCTCTGCATAGCCATGGACAATCTTGTTGTGCTCGTGGAGAGACCAGAGCTTCTTGAACCCCTTTCCACACGTCACACACTGCAAGGACACAGGAGATGGTCAGGGAAGCAGGGGAAGCAGCTTCATCCATGGGTAGGGAACATCACTGTGGAAGCTACAGCTGATATCAAAAATTGTAACCATCAGCAAATCTGATACAGACCTTGTCACTTCAAAACCTCCAAACTTCATATTTCTATCTGTGGGATGAGCAAGGGACAATTACCTTCCAGGGAAGGATGTGGAATCTCCATCAATGGCTGCATCAGGACTTGGATAAGCAGCAGCTCATGTCCTATTTCCAACTGGGAATTTTATTCCTAAATGAAGATGTTACATAAAATAATCCCAACCCTCTGTGCATTGGAAATTTACAAAAAATATAAAAACAAGGAGAATCCCAAGCCAGGGCAGTACAGCTTCAGTCTTCAGCAGGTATTATGGGTATTTCACCACTAAAATGGTTTTTCAAACAGATCTATGATTCCATGATAGCCAAAAGGACCACAGTGGACCCAAACCACAAATCCATCAGCACAAGGACAACAATGTGACAGGCAAAGTCTTCCCCAAAAAGCTAAGGTAGAGAATCACTTCAGCTCCAACAGGTTCAATGTTCCTCTGGAAGTTCCCAGGAAAAGCTCCAGCTTCTGTGTGAGACCAGTTCAGTGCTCAGACAAACACAGGAGAGAGATGTCCACAAAGGAAACCATGCCAGGAGCCAAGGGTCAGCTCCTTCCTCTTTACCTTGCCATGGCTCACATTCCTCTTGGGATAAACAGGGATAAAACCATCCCTTCTCTCCTTGCAGATTTGTCGAGAAAATAATTCATGCCTTGAAAGCATCTTGCAACAACGTGGCTGAATTGTACTGGTGAACCTGGGGAGGGATTCATTCCTTCACTTCTGCTCCTTCCCAGAGGAACAGATGCTCTTTGATGGGCTTCAACATAAATTTTACCAATTTGTGATACTGTGGAAAACACACCATTATGCTGTGAAGTCACTGTATTTTTCCATATATATTAATATTTAGGTGCCCCAAAGGAAAAATTAGGGTCACAGAGCCATTCTCAAGCCTCATCATCTTCATCTTGCCATACTCAAATGTCAACATGAGTAGTCCTTCGAGTCCCACTGTTCCCAAGTATGTATTTCCATGGATCAGAACAGCTTTATCTCTGTTTTAAGGGATATTTCAGGGCAAATTCAGGACTAGAGCCTGATATCAAAGACACATCAATATCCATTTTCTCCACTTAAAATGAAAGAGGCAGGGGAATTTTAAAATGAAAGGTAGAGGGAAAGCAGCAGAGGTAGAAAAAGCCCCAGGGCTGGGACCAAACACACGAGGGCTGAGCTCTGTGTCCTCACTGCTGAAAATCATTACTCAAAAATATGGAAGTAATGTCCAAATGAGGGGAAAAAATGAGGATATAAATTCTTTCAGGTTAAAAGGAAAACCATACTGAAGCTGGCCAAAAAAGAGTTTGAGGGACAATTCAATAAAGCTAAGGATGGGTCAGTTTTCAGGTGGTAGAGGTAGGATGCATGTTATGGAGATGGGGAATGAACACAGGGAGCAGGATGGTGCTTAAATCTTAAAGCTTTCTGGATGAAATTTGGGGACAAAACAGGGAAAGAAAGCAGCAGGCCAAACTGGGAAAAGATGAATAATCCCTCCACAGATCTGATTAAAACACAAGAAATAAAAACCATTAGAGGTAGAGTGCCAAAAAAAATTCCTTTTCCATCCAGACATAATTCCAGGGGATGCTGATAAAGCTATTAAATATTATCAGAGCAAATGGAGTGGATTTGGCTATTTGTAAAATTAAAAATGCTCAATTAAGTGGGAGACAATGATCTCTTTTTCTGCAGAAGGAGGTCACTACACAGGCAGTTGTGGTTCATCCTATTCCAAAATGATCTGGAAAAGGGATAAAAAGGAGGGGCAAAACAAAAAAACAAAGCAATGAGGTGACAGCCCCATGTTATCCACCTGGAAAGCAGATGAAGCTGAATCAACATTCTGGTAAAACTCCTTTTTAACTGCCCAAGTTTTATGTTAGGCTCAGAAATAGTCACCACCACACAGGTCTTGGAGATACACTCATCCATTCTGGGAAAGAGCACGCAAAAAAAGCAACTTCAGTGCTGTGAATTTGTCAGGAAGATGCACCAAGGGGTCAGTGACTGCTTCACTTGTGAGCCAAGACTGTTCCTGCTTCCGTGTTCCTTGCTTGCCAAGATCTGCCTCATTCCCTATTTTGTTTGGGATGCCACCAGTGAAGGGCTCCAGCAGCACTTGGGTTGTGTTACCTTCATCAAGGAGAGCTGTGAGATCATTCAAAATCTGGTCGCTGGTGGGAAGGGTGATGGGAGAAGCTCCCCGTAAATTGGTATATTTGTAATTATTAGTAGCAGCATCCTGTAAAACAGCTCATCAGGAATTAGGGGACTGGAATTTGGAGGGATCTTCAGGAACACACGTTTGCTGCTCTGATTGGGTGCCTCCCTCTCCCCCCAAACCTGCACTGATTTAACAAAGTCAATTTGCCAGCACAGGATCTCATTAGCACTGGAGAAGGCCACACTGAGCCATGCATAGATGTCAAATGCATTCAGAAATTTGCTAATACACACCAAAAAAGCACAAAAGGCAGATTAAAACCATTTTAACTCCTGTCAGCAAATCTTCAAATTAAGCTAAAATAGGTTCAGCCTGGGTGGGAACGCTAGAGCGTGTCTCCATCAGGGGCTCGCAGTGTTTTATCCAGATTAACTGAATCAACTCAAAAGAAAAATTACTCCTCAAAAATTAACTCTGTGTTTCCACCCAGCCAGTCAAGGGGAAGCCACAGCCCCCCTTGGCACAAATCCTCTGATTCCAGGCCTTTGTGGGACCCTCCTGAGTCTGAATACACGTCATGGGTGAAGGAAGGTTCCCTCCCAACTGCAACATCAATTTTATCTGAGCATGAGCCCATCCCATAGTGCAGCTGGATGGGATGACCTCCATGATGTTTGGGATGCCCTTCCCTCACTGGGATGTCCCAGAGCAGTGGGATGTTCCTCCCTTGGTGGGATGTCCCCACCTTGATGGGACATCCATCCACTTTGGTGGGGTATTTCCCCCTTGGTGGGACATCCATGTCTAGTGGGATGCTCCACCCCAGGGTAAGGCATTTCCCCTTTGGTGGGATGCTCACCCTGGATGGATCCATGCCCTGGACGGATCCATGCTCACCTGGATGTTCTTCTCACAGTCGGTCTGGTGGTGCAGCAGGAGCTCACTCTCCAGCAGGAAGCGTTTCCCACACTTGTCACAGATCTGCATCCGGCTGTGTGTGACGTTCATGTGCTTCTCCAGGTACCAGCGGTTGTTGAAGATCCGGGGACACTTCTTGCACGGGTAATGCTGCTTCTCCTCCAGCTTCACCTTCTGGCCCAAGCCATCTTGTTCCTTCTTTCTCTTCCTTCCCCTCTGGCCTTCTTCTTCCTCCTCCTCCTCCTCTTCCACCTTGGCCATCTCCTGGGACCTGGTTGCCATGGCAGGTTTGGCGGCTTTGGATGCCCGGCTGCCCCTGCGGGGCTGCCCGCTCTTTTCCCTTTTCATCTCTGAGGCATCTTCATCGTCATCATCCTCTTCTTCCGTCGTCTCCTCCAGGTCTTCCTCCTCGCTGTGCTCCTCCTCCTCCTCCTCCCCCACCTCCGCATCCTCCTCCTCTTCCTCCTCCTCCTCCCCTTCCTCATTCTCCTCCTCCCCATCCTCCTCCGTGTCGCGCCCATCCCCGTCCGGCCGCCCCATCACGGCCGCCTCGCTGGCGGCCGCCTTCCCCTCGGTGCCCTTGGAGACGTTGAGGGTCTGGTTGTTGAGGTTCACCTCCACGATGATCTGCTCCCGGTTGTAGGAGCCCTGGCTGTCCAGGTCCTCCTCAGACTCCTCACCCTCCATCTTACAGACAGCGCCGGCACCTCCGTCCTTCTCCTCCTTGTAGTACTGCTTGGCCGGGCCGGCGGGGAGCGTCCCGCTGCCCGTCCCATCCTCCACCCGCACCGAGAACGGGTCATTGCCCTCCCGGGCGTAGATTTTGGGGTGGGGGGCGTCCACCTCCTGCTTGATCTCGCAGTAGTAGGGCGGGGGCCCGGCGCAGCCCTCGGCGGGCAGGGCCATGTCGGTGGCCAGGCTGAGCGAGCGCGTGTCCAGCAGGTCCTGGCAGGAGGACGCGATGTTGTTCATCTGCAGCACGGCGGCCGCGTTCAGCACGTCCTGCACATTGCAGGAGTTGACCAGCAGCTTGGAGGTGTAGATGAAGTTGAGGATCTGCTGGAGGCCCTGCGAGGTGAGGGCCTCCAGAGAGAGCTCCACGCGCTGCAGCTGCTTGTTCTGGGTGAAGAGGGAGTGGAAGAACTGGCTGTAGGCTGCCAGGACCCCCTTGTGCGCCGGGAAGATGCTCTTGTGCTGCACCAGCACGATGTCCACGTCGCACAGGTCCGGCTGAAAGAGGCGCTGCTCGTTCAGTCTGTCCATCAAACACGTGAAGTGGAGGGCTACATCCTCCACCAGGGAGTACTCAGCCGAAGGGTAGTCAGTCGTTTTTTCGACTATCAGCTGTGGGGAGGAAAGAAATAAAATCATTCAGGGCTCTTTCCCCCAAAAACACCCTTCTGGCCATGCCATCCATCCCTGTCCGTGCGTCCCCAAGTCACAGATGCCACCTGAGAAGCTCTGCTGCCAGCCCCAGCTTGGAGGTGCCAACCAAAATATTCTGTCAGCAGCCCCAGCTTGGAGATACCAACCATGACGTTCTACTATCAACCCCAGCCTGCAGATACCAACCAGAACACTCCATCACCAGCCCCAGCTTGCAGATACCAACCAGAACACTCCATTACCAGCCCCAGATTGCAGATACCAGCCAAAAAACTCCATCACCAGCCCCAGTGTGCAGATACCAACCAAAACACTCCATCACCAACCCCAGCTTGGAGATACCAGCCAAGAAACTGCATCACCAGCCCCAGCTTGGACATGTCAACCAAAATTCTCCAGCCCCAGCTTTGGAACAGCAAGAAGCTCCACCACCAGGCCCAGCTTGAAGACATCACCCAAGCAGCTCCATCACTAACTTGAGTCCAGGAGACTCAACCAAGGAGGAGAAGCCCCAGTGAAAGGGCAGGTCAGGGCCACACGAGCACCCACTGGTCTCCTTTCAAGGTGGGTAGGAGGCACCATGGCCACCCAGGAGGTCCAAAGCCAGGCTCAGGTGCCCACACTCACTCAGAGATGTCACACAGGAGAGGGGATGCCTTGACCTCTTGAACCAGATAGAGATCCAGGTGGAAATTTGCCCCAAGCAGGAAGCCAGTTTTAGACACCTGCTGAGACTTAACCCCCTAAAGAAAAGGAAATTAGGATTTTCTAGCTCCCTGCTTCTACAGATAAGGACAAAGCCCAATATCCTCTGATATTTCAGAATTACGCCATGTGCTCTCGCTCACAACAGCAGCTCACTCACAGCTGGATTCATTGGGATGATTTATGCACTTTTTAATGCTCATTTTCCACTGCCTGGGGAGAGGCACTACCTGGAAAAATTCAAACCAGGGAGCAGCACCCCCAGGCTGGGAAATGCTGTGACTGCCAACCCTCCCCAAGCTGAGTTTTCTGGGTGTTTAATCCATCTCCCACATATTTCACATGGTCCAGGCCATCCTTGGTGTTCATCCCCTCTCCTGGTCATATCTGAACCCCAGGATGAGTCTGCCTGCTCCATCTCAAATCCAAGGGATATTTCACACCCTAAATCCTGTGTCCTGTCTCAAAAGAAGGTGGGATATGCCCTTTCCCTCTGCTTCCTTTGCTGAACACCCAAATCCTGGATGGAGGCAGATCCAGACCCCAGAACACCCTCTTTCCTGACCTTTGTAGGATGTGACCAAGGCCATGGTGCAAAACAGTGGCAGAGAGGGAGGGTTCAACCTATCAGGTTTATCCTGCACCTCCTGCTCCAAAAAGAGTTTTTCAGCTCCCATTTTTTCTGAAACAAATGGCAACTCTTGATCAACACACAAATTCCAGCAAGATATGTTCTGTTTGTCTTTTTTTTTTTTTTCTTTTTTTCTGGTGAGCCAAAGGCAAAAGCACACACAGACAAAAATGTTTAAATAATAAAAAAGGGTGTTTTCTTCTCTGTTTTCCCAACAAGCAAAAAAGCTCTTTCCCCTCCTGCCAATTTTTTTCATTTTCATTGGATTTCTGCTCCACAACCAACCCGTCCAACCAATTGGGATCTCAGCTTTGCATGGTCCTTATGGCCCTGGAGAGCCCCAGCAAGTGCTGGCACCCAGGAAAAACCAGTTCTGCTCCAAATTCTTGGCTCTGCAGCCTGGAGTGGGGCAAAGAGGTAGGGAAAGAGGTGGGTGTTTATATATTTTATACACTTTTTATAATTTATATCTATTTAATATTTTCAATATTTTATGCATTCATGCTTAAAAATAGTTAAACTACTTATATATATAAATACATAAACATTCTTTATATATGTATCTGTTACAAAATGCTGCATCCCAGCTGGAACATCCATCCACCCCACCATTTTCTGAGCCTCTCGTGATTGCCAAGAACATTTTGATGAGATCTTGGATGGTTCAACCCCCCTCAAGACACGTAGAAAAAAATAATTAAGGATATAATAAATATCAAAAACTGAAGAGACAGCAGGAATTCAGCAGAGCAGTTTGGTCTTTGCCAGGTTTGAGGAAAAAACCCCCTAAATTCCAGGTTTTTCCTCCGGAGGATCCATCTCACCTCATTCTCTGCTTAGGATGCCCCAAGCTCGGCATAGAGACGGCCACGGAGCGAACGGGTGCAAAACAGAGGGAAATGGGTCTGTGGGGCGGGCATCGCCCAGCCTGGAAAACAAAAGCCGGCTTTTTTTTTTTCCCCCCTCCGCATGGAGGATTTTTGGCAGGAGGGGCTGATCCCTCACCCAGCGCCGGCCCTTGCCAGGCGGCTCTAATCAGTCCCAGCAGCGGCGAGGACAATGCGTGTCTTGGCCGCGTCCCGCCGGTGACTTCAGCCCGGGCTTGTCAGCGGGAGCCTTTTGCTCTTTATTGCTCTCAGATGCTTTTCGTGAGCTTACCCCGAGCCAGAGCCCCGGCCGAGACAAGAGGCGCCTGCCGGGGTGAGATGCCGAGAAAAACCCCAGCTCGCCCCAAAATGCCCCTCCGGCAGCTCCCGTCCCTGCAGCTCCGCTGGAGCGGAGGAGCCTGACTAATGGGGATTAATGGGAGGGTTAAATCCGGTGCTCTTCCTCTGGGAGAACGCAAGCGTTTGACATATAGATCCCTTTTAATATTTCTTATATTAAAGATACATATTAAAAAAAAAAAAGAATCAGGAGCTTTGCTCTTTTCCACCATCACCACCCTGCCGCTCTGGCTCTGTTTAGTGCCAGGTCACCCATCCCATCTCCATCCCCTGGGCAGCTCACAGGATGCACTAGACCAGGGTGAACCCTAAAACTACGGAGCCCCAGCACACACCGCCGGCCTCTACGCAAGGTTCATCATCAGTGCAGAAAAAACACCCTTAACAATTATTAGAAAGCAGCGTGGCCGTGAATTCCGCCCCCCGAGGGGCCGGCGGTGCCTCCAGCCAGCGCTCCCCGCCCTGGCGCTGCCCTCCAGCTCTATTTTAAGGGTTTTCACGTGATGATGCCAAAATCCCGTCCCAAAACAGCTGAGGGCGGCCAGAGGATGGGGAGGATGCTCAGGGCAAGGGATGGGGTGAGATGAGCCCCGAAGGCAGGGGATGGAGAAAAGGATGAGTAAGGGGTGGTGACGGAAGGAGGCGCTGATGTTCATTGGAGCAGGGCAGCCTCCCTCCAGCCAAAAAATTCCACCTCAGGAGGTGGAGCCCAAGCTCCATTTCCACCTGCACCCTGCCATGTGCCTCTGTTTCCCCAAACAGCCCCACCAACACCTGGCCACCTGCCCTGAAAGGTGTTTGCTGCTGGATTTAAATCAATGTGCTATGGCAAAATGCACTTTCTCTCAGCAGCTATTGAGAACGAGATCCCTAAAATGTTCCTGCAGCTCTAAACCTCCCCAAAGGACCAGAAGGTTGGGCCACTCTGGATATATTTAAATACTCAAATCCTCAGTCCCCCAGAAGACCATCTCTGACCTTCACCAGCCTCTTCTTTATTTAATTAATTATTTATCCATTTCTAGAACCCTCATCACCACAGCATCGAGGCCCATTAGCAATTCTTTCCCACACATGCACAGGAACAGGGGGTTTAAGGGCATAAAATTCACATTTAAGTGGTGACAAGACCAGCTGCCTGTGAGCCACTTTCCATTCAGCACAAAATTTGGGGATTTCTTTAAATTTTTCACCCTCAAGATGTACGCACACACAAGAAAAAGCAATCTGCTTTTCTGTCTCATTTCCAACCACCAAAGCATTCATAGCTGACCTTCAGTATTAAATTGCATTAAAGAAAAGTGGTTTAATAAGGAGCTAAATACTATGTCAGCACTTGCTCTTGAAAAAAAAAAAAGGAGTCCCCATGCCCTCTTCTCAATTTGGACATTGCTGCACTTCAGGACAAAAGAGCTGGGCTGGAACTATTTAATGTCAAAACTTGACTTTTGCTGCAGAAAGAAGTAACATTAAACCCCCATTTTTACAGATGAGTTGGGATGGCACAAAGGGGCACCGTCACAAATCCCAAACACCCGCACTTTCGGTTTTAATCCTCGGCCACCTACAACTTGCCCTCTGCCTTCCAGACCCTTGCATGAAACCCTCAGCCTTTTCTCCCTAGCTCTGATGCCATTAGAAGATTTTTTTTTTTTCACAAAATGATGTGCCGCTCGTGTCTTCCCCCAGCTCCCCCAAACCGGGACGCACCAAGAGAACGAGCAGCGCTGCCTGGACCGCTCACATCCCATTGCCAAACCACCCCTTTCTGGAGCACGGGAACCTGGCCGAGGGATAAAGCACATCCCAAAGCGTGGGTCCCTCCCCTCTCCTGTCGCCTACCTTCCCTGCTCCGCTGTCCCCTCCCTCCCCGGGGAGCTCTCCGTGGGTGCCTTCGGCACGGGACCGCGCTGGGGGTGGGCTCTGCTCGCTCCTCCGACGGGTGTTTTTATTTAATTAGGAGAGGGTTGTCCGGAAAAACAAGCAGGAAAGGGAAAACAATAGCTCGGCCACAGCCCCGCCTGGCGAGGCGCCGGCCCGGCACAGCCCCGAGCGCCCACCCGAGCATCCTGCCCGCCGGGATGTGCCGGCACCGCTCCGGGCACCTTAGGGATGCTGCTGACACCGTCCCAAGCGCTGATTTTTCCTCTCTGTGTCGTCTAAAAGGCTCGAGGGTGCTCAAAGCAGAGCCATGAGCAGCTACAGCGAGAGGGTCTCGGCGATGCTCCCTGAGCCCGTCTCATCCCGGGGTGTTGGACACCCCAAAAAACACCTCCCAGCCTCTGCTGGGTGAAGAAGAGCATTAACTCAGCCTGGGAAGCATCTGACTGTCCCACAGCTTTCTCACCCCCCACCACCCCTTTTAGTTGTTCCCAATTTTTTATTAATGATATCCAGCATTTACAGGCTTTGGCTCAAGGATGCTTTTCCCAGGAAGTTGGTAGCAGCACCAGGCCCACCAGTGCAATAGAACAGGGACAGCTCCTTCCCTCATCCCTGTCTCCCTGCAAACAAGAGGACACCTTTGCAAAGGGGAAAAAGTTAATTCGGGTTTTTTTTGGAAGCACCATGGCCTCCAGCAGCATGGGGAGAGGAGCAGGATGAGGTGGGATGAGCAACACAAAGCTTCACCCACTGGAAGCAGGCACTGCCTTCCCAACAGCACAGCCCACAGAGGGTTAATGGCTTCGTGCTTTTTTATTTTTCTCATATTTTTAAATTTTTTGAAACCCTACCAGCCACTCTGGGTGCTTTCCTCCTTTCCTTTTGCACACAGAGCTGCAAAGCCACTGTGGCACTTCCAAGGGTGGATGATCAACTCTGCCATCACCCCCCCGTTTCCAAATTGTCCCAGTGAGGTGATGCTGCTCCTGAGGGATGCCACCACCATGATGGCATTGAGGACACTGTCCCCGTGTTCCACGGGGTGACAGTGAGGGCAGTGTGAGTCCATCCTGACACGTGGGAAGATGAACATCATCCCCTGCTCAGACACAGCCTCTGCTGCAGAAATACAGAGGCTTCAGCAACACTGCGTTATTTTCATCCCAGGACAAATCCCAATCCCTCCAAGAGAGCAGAGGCACCAAAGGCTGGATGGACACACCCTCCTGTGTGTCCCTGTCCCCTCGGTCAGGGCTGAAAGAGGTGAGCTCAGTCAGACCCAACACGTGGTGCTAAATCTCTGCAGGTGATTCCAGAGCTGGGCAAAGCCAGGTCTGGGGTTAAATCCCAAAGGGATGCTGATGGATTTCAGCAGAGCTGGCATGGCCCTGGCAAACCCTGAGGACAAACAGGACAGCCAGGCCATGGGGGCCCTGCCAGCACCTGGAACAGCCAGTGACACCCAGCTGATGGAGATGTCCCCAAACCACCGTGCTGCCATGGGTGCAGGAGGTGGGATGGGATGGGATGGGATGGGATGGGATGGGATGGGATGGGATGGGATGGGATG
>VZTT01036758.1:12171-23370 GCA_013400855.1 Buphagus erythrorhynchus | reverse complement strand
CTCAGCAGCTCCTCACAGGACTTATGTTCCAGACCCTCCAATAACTCCGTTGACCTTCTTCAGATTAGACCTCAGTCTTTCTTGTACTGAAAGCCCAAAACTGAGCACAGTGCTGGAGGTGTAGCCCCATCGATGCTGATTGCAGGGGGATGATAGCTCCCCTGGTCCTGCTGACCACATCACTTCTGGAACAGGCTGACACTGATATTCTTGGCCACCTGGGCACAGGCTGGCTCATGGTGGCTGTCAACCAGCAACCCTAGATTCTTTTCCAACAAGCAGCCTTCCACCACTCTTCTGCAGTGATGCATTGGGTCCTTGTGACCCACGTGCATAACTCAGCGCTTCACCTTTTGGATATATGTATCCATGGCCCTTCCTATATTTGATTGCTACTGTAAGTGCTCAAAAATAAAATAGTCTCATAAAATTATCTTTGACTGTCTTCATATTTATGAAAAATTCAAAGTTAAGACTATGATCACCAGGATGTCTATCATGACTCAATCTCCAGTCCAACATTTATTACAGAAAATTGTGAATGTAGTAAGTGTTGTAAAGTTAATTGTTACTCTGCTTTCGGGCTCATACCTGCTTAATCCAGCCAGATCTGGACTTCGTCTGGGAAGTGCTTCTGGACAGGCTTCACCTTGTGACAGATGATATGCACTGATTCAGAACTTCCTGAGATGTAAATATGAGACCAGAGATGTCACGGATGCTGTCAAATAGAGAGAAATCACGGTTATTTAATATATGGTGAAAATATCCTTATATTTTTGAGACAGTTCCCTTTCTTTTGGATTGGGATGAGTAACGAAAGGTGGCAAGTTGTACAAAAGAGAATATGGTGAAATGACTACAGTGAAAAGTATATTTCAAAGGAGAATATGTCAATTACTAGATGCTTTAGTTTTATCTAGTGAAGCAAAACATGACAAAAACAAACATGGAGATTTACTTCAGGAAAAACCCAAATGAAATAGCTATGATGATATCAAAATTAAGATATTGATCTGACTCCAGAAAAAACTAGGAGAAAGGCAATGGCTTGTAAAATATAGGCCAGGCAGATTTAGTGGTTCTCACAGGTCTTAAACTTTGATGAATTGAAATCATGGTTTGGTCAGTGTTTTAACTATCTGCACATATTTCTTTCATATTAGTTGAACTATTCAAATAGTGGAATACTCGTTGGTTGAGAGTCTGAGGCTTTTTTCCCCCCGTAGGAGCTTCATTAAATCTTTTCAGTGCACATGGAGAATTACTCCTTGCTAAGCAAATCCTATTTTGAAAAGCCTAAGAAGATAAAGTAAGTTTGCTTTTACTGTAATGTCCTTCAAGACAATATTTTTGAATACAGCTGACTGTTCTTATTTACAAAACATTCTTCAAAATACACAGTTGCAGAAAAGGAATAGAATTCTTCTTCACACCTGCAAGATTCACTAGCTTATGCAATTAAAGCATTCATAGTTTGTAATGTTCATATGTTATTCAAATTTGATATATTTTAGCAGGAAGAGGGAGTCAATGAAGATTTTTCCTCTGTTATAAAGAAAATGTTTCTTAAAGGGAGAAAAAAAAAGAAAAATGATGGATTTAGCATCCAGATTTCTCTCTCATATCAGGCCATGCCAATGCAGATTTACTTCACTGCTACTAGTCCTTCATTGCTTTCCCTCCAACTCTTCATCATTTTCTTTCTGACCTCTGTATTATTAGTCTTTTTTTACCTGACCAAACAAGAATACTGAAAAAAAATCCCATGCAGAGTAGGTCAAAATCAATGAACTGAGCCATAAGAGGTAGTGTTTCAGTCAGTTAAGAAATATTTCCTGTTATAAAACAGGGGTATATCAAAGGTCAATACTCCTTTGGATGAAGATCACATGTAACTAAAATAGTTATGATCTTACAGTACCTCCTTTTAATTTTTAATTTTTTTTCTTTTTGCATATTCTGACTACCATACCTCTGGGAGTACTGTAAGGAGAAAGTAGTTTACTTTGCTCCCTTTCCTTTAGCTGTCTGACAGCTCCTTCAACACATGCCTCACCACAACAGCTGTTCACCAGCATTTTTAATTCCATTTCTGGTGTTGGTGATTTTGGAAAGAGAAGATGTAAAAGTTTTTAACCTGACTGACATTTTTTTATCCTTTCTCTTAATGTTTAGCATATACATGGCAGTGCCATCCTCTTCTTCTGTTGCTAGAGACACCAGTATATAACTATGCTGGCCACAAAGTTAGCAACTGAATGACCACTCTTCCTTTTTTTTCACATCTATGGAATCATTGAATGACATTGAGTAATTTTCCTGTCTTTCTTGTGACTGATTTTTTTAAAAATGTATATTTTTAAGCCAGGGCAAATCTCAAGAACGTAGATGTATCTTGTATGAATGAATGAATGCATGAATGCATATACCAATCTACATATATATCTGTAGACACACGGGTATATATATGCACTCACTTATACACACATATAAAAACACATTTTATTCATTATTAAATCCAAGGAACTATTATTATCATGTTCAATATGATTATTCATTCTCTTCTCCTTAGCAGGCTCTCCATGGGGCCTCCTGGCCATGTTTGGCTATTATAAATCAATATTCTATTCCTCGGTACTATTGATATCTCATTGCAGATAATTATTCTCCAAATAATTTCCCTATCTGAATTACAGTGTATTTTTAACCAATGCAATAGAATTAAAAAAAAAAATAAAACACAAGAAACCTGTTTAATTGAAGTCTACACTGTCATAAGTAATATATTTATATGCTGTCAATTTAACAAGGTGGGCAGTTATGAGTTGAAATTACCTATTAGTTCAATAATGAGAGTGATTTTTCTTTTGTCCAAATGTTAGGCTGGAAGGGTTTTTTTGAGCACCACTAAGAACAACAACAATAAAACCTAGGGAACCCAAATTATGCTAACCTTTTCTAAAGCTGTTCCTTTTTAATGGAAGGAAGAATCAACATGACCTTTTAGGCTGTCTTCTGAGAATACAAATTAGATATCTTAGTTTGTTTTTTACTGTAATCTAATCTCTACTGAAGCAGCATATTTCCAGCAGAAAAGGATTATTTACTTCATTTTGTATATATTTTCTTCTAGAGAAATAAAATCTTTGTTAACTTCTTTTCTAGTGAGAGATATTTGTGTGAAGTATATATATATGAAGTCTTAATGGTTTGCCATCAGAAAAAAGGGTTAAAAGCATATGTTTTACTACAAAGTCTAATTTACCTGTTACTCTATCTCTAAAAGAGTAGACATTAAATGTAGCATCATCAGATGCTATAAATTAACAGTGAGGAACTAAAAGTCAATTATGGCATTTTCAGGCATATGACTGTAAGAACATTATTACATATGTATGTCAGAGAGAATAAGATTCACAGAACAGTGCTTATGTCCTTGCAACCCAAGAATTAAAAATATAGGATTGTACTAAACTTCTTCTTTGTACTAAGGAAACAGTGATGCTTGATTATCAAAGAGCACACTCCATTGACACTGCAGGACTACAAAAGATGCACCCAAGATTCATGGTGTCCCTTCTGGCTGCTCTATGAGTAATGTAATACCATCTCTCACAAGTGGTACTAGATCTGAATAGTCCAAGATGCTTTCTCAGTGTTAAGGTTTTCTTTAATAGTAACAAGAATAAAAAAAAAACAAAACAAAACAAAACTGCTCATGAATAGAGAGATTGAGATTTTATAACTGGCAGAATTTCATGCTCTTCTTAAAGTACCACGTGTTCCATAATGTATAAATAATGCCTACGAGTGATAGCCTTTAAAATGGTGCACTACAAATGCCAGACATCTAGATCCCTAGGTTCTGTACTGAGAGGTTTAAAAATCCTATCATTCTTTTGTACTTATATCTCTTTAACAATTTTTAACTTAAATATTTTTAATATTCTATCATGTGTGGAGGATAAGGAGTAAGACCCTGAGCTAGAAACGTTCTCATTATCTACAGACATACTTTGTGATTTCAGTGATTTTCTTGAGGAAAAGGTTTATCTCAGTTATTTTTAGACTACTAAATTCAATCAATGGATATGGTGGACAGAAGATTCAGGAGGCAATATTACCTGTAATAATGAATGACCTAGAATGGGAAAGATGATTCTTTTATGAAAGTCCAGACTGAACTTTCACATGACTTAAGCTGAGGTAGGTGTGTCTCATTTTCCAGTTTATCTTCTTTGGGAGTTTTTGTTTTGGTTTTTTGTTTTGTTTTGAAATAACACCAGTATTTATCAAGAGAAACAGGATTTATCCAGCATGGATTCACAAGATCAGAGGGATATTTTGAAGAGACTAATGACATGTTTTAGCTCTTAATCTGTAAAATGATGTTATTTTCCCCAAATAAACAATAAAATGATTAATGAAAAGTTATAGTAATTACTAGGCAATGAGAATTTCAGTAAGAAAATATGTAAAATCACCATGTCATACATG
Source organism: Buphagus erythrorhynchus (assembly GCA_013400855.1). Classification (NCBI taxonomy): domain Eukaryota; kingdom Metazoa; phylum Chordata; class Aves; order Passeriformes; family Sturnidae; genus Buphagus; species Buphagus erythrorhynchus. The sequence goes on along the minus strand of VZTT01036758.1, from coordinate 18,870 downwards.
CTTAGAATTATTTTAAGATTGAGTTTATTTTTTAACACCTTTTAATAACTGTCCTACTACCTCTCACTTCATATTTGTAGTAAGAAGTTAACATCAGGTATGGTTTACATAAAAAATACTTTATTTGAATCATAAGAGTGTACAATTTCACTAGTCCTTATTCCTCTATCTTTCTTCAGGACGCAATCTAAATTTTTTACTTGTTGCATTCACCGCTGTGATGTCATATCTGAACTTTTTTTTTTTACTTTTTTTTTGTTTACTTTTATTATAAAAAATTTCTCTGATACTAGTGTAAATAAATGATTCAAATTTTTCTGAGAAAAATATATGAAAATCATAATGATCACACAGTTTTGTGCTTGAATCACCTAGTGAAATATTTCTCATGGTTACAAGAGTTACATTACAGGAACAACCAAACTGACATGGTTTATATCCAAGGTGAAGTAGAAAGTTGGACATTTTAATTGATGGTTTGTTTTAAAAAAAGAAATTTAATAGCACCTTTATAAAATCTGAACTGAAAGACAGTGGTGAATTCTTCTCTTCAGCTTGCTTAACTGGACTCTATCTCCATCTAGAAAATGTTCAAAAGTTGCTGTAGTATTTCAATGTGTTCCAATAAACATATGTTCAGAAAGTTACTGAATGATTTGTCAGATACCACTCTTTAGCTTTGCCATACATAATGTATCTTTACAGTATGACTAAACAGCATCACCTAACATAATTTTCTTGAAGAGAATTTTATATTGCATCTAGATCTTTTGGTTGATTTGTTTGTTTGTTTATTTTCTTTTTGTGGGTCTATTTATTTTTTTGTTTTTAATTTTGCATTCAGCACTCAATAAAATATGGCCTTTTTTTTTTTTAATAAAAGCCCTTCATACAGCTTTAAGTTAAAAAACCAGGATTCAGCAAGATACAAAGCATTAATCTTACTTCCTGAATTCTGATAAAAGGTTCAAAACCTGAAAATAATGCCCCAACCAACAGCACAAAAAAAAAGGTAAAACCGCCATCATCCATATATTGCTACATTTAAGTGAAAGAACTTTAAATGAGGACTCACATAGTTCCATTTAGCCTTTTTTGTGTTTGTCATAACTCATACTCCTTTAAGAAACACATGTGGAAAAAAGGACAGTAAGCAAATAACCATGAGGCACATTGTGTGATTCTACTGTAAAATTATATTAGATATTAGAAAATATTAAGGATTTTAATTGCATTCAGTTCAAAGACCATATACAAAATTTTATTTCCCTTAATATTGTGAGGATATTCTGGCCTTTGAAAAGAACATAGTATGTAAGATTTTTAAGATGTAACAATGTTTATCATTGTGCATCTGGAACTTCATTGTTTCATAAAATTATTTTTTTGTTATTCCTTCAGTTTTGCTGGAAAGTTCATAATTTTTTTTAATATATATATCTGTTTAGCAAATCCAGTAACTGACTGTAAAGGCAAGTACATCACTTTTGCAGACATACCTATGAATTGATGTTATTAAAACTATGTACCAAATTTCCCATTAATAGACTGTGCAGGAATGTGGAATGTGGAATGCGGAATGAGAGAGCATCTGCTTCATTTAGGTTATCAGATCAAGATCTCTTTCCATTTCAACAGGAGTCAAAGTGATGAATGAAACAGACAGAGACACCAATCTGACAGACAAGTGACAAGGGGACTGAAGACTAAAGCTGTTGAAATGGTAACTGATGGCCCATTAAGAAACTCCAGGCCTAACTTTGGAGACTGTCAGTCTGGAGACTGTAGCTGTCAAGAATAGGGAGGCAAGAGAACATAAGTATAGGGATATTCGAGGCAGGCTGTGGCACTCTGCAAGACTTAACTAAGGAATGTTTAGGAAAACTCAAAGGGAGAGAAAAAGAAAAGACCACAGACTTAGAAAAGGAGGGGGCATAATAAAAGGAGGGATAAGAGGAGCCAGCTGTGTGCATGCAAGTCATCAGTAAATTTGTCTGACAAAGCCCTATGTCTAATCATCACTGTCAATCCTGCCTTCTTAAGAGATATTTTCTAAACTATCTTTGTAATCTCACCATTTGTCCCATGTGTGAGTGCTCAGACTGCAACTGGAAAGACTGTGAGCTCAGAGCTTGCAACTGGAGTGACAGGTCTGACACGTCTGTGTGTCCATGGTGCGAGCAACTGGATTGGGACAGTGGCTCACAGAGCCTGTCTGCCTGGGTGTCAGCAGGTGTGAGGAGAGGAAGGTGCATGCTTCTCAAAGCTGGGAGGTGTGAGCTGGGAGTGCATCTAATTCACTCACAAACTTCAAGCTGTCCCAGATGGCATAGGAGGACCCAGGTCCAGGCAGAGATATCAGGCACAGATATGGGGCACCTTTGAAATGAGTGTGTATGTGTTTGCTAGTGAACATCAGCCAGTGAGTAGGACACTTTTGGAGTGAGTAGGAGGCCTCAAGATCCAGGTAGAGAAATTGTTGTGCTATTTTAGGGATACATGAGCATGTGAACATGCTTGTGAACCTAGAGGATGAATGGGGGGGTGTGTATTTTCACTAGTGAACCCCAGTACTCATCAACTGGAGTGGAGAAAAGGTACTTGGTTATTTGTACTTATGTTTTAGGGACTTCTTTACCCATAGTTGTGTTTTCTGTGAGTCCTGGTGGTGCCATATTTGGGGATTGTTAAAGACAGTGCCCTGTCCAGAGCTGTCATTGCAGCCAGCCGTGTCAGTGCTCCCTGTTTGTGCAGGAGTGGGTCTCTGGAACACATGCTCACACTCCTGCCTCCAAATGGGGAAGCAGCAGCTGCATGCATCAGCTTGGGAAAACAACTCCCAGGCCTCCAGGGCACCAGGCTGAGCTCCAGCAGCCAGGACAGACAAACACCTGGGCCCCAGAGCCTGCCAGAGTCAGAAGCCTGGTAATATCCCTTAACAAAAATATTGTTTCCACCTCACATCTATTACAAATACCTAAAATACTCCTTATGGCAAAGACACTATGGTTTTATTCCACAATCAGTATTCTAAGGAAATATCCACCTGTTCTATTATTTGTTGAAATTAAAAGCTATTCATAAAAATCATTAATGTAAAACTTTTTTAATTAAGTAATTTGCATTCCCTTATGACATGGTAGTCACACTTGATGGAAGACAGAAGCTGAATAAGCATAATCTTTTCTAATAATTTCAGTATATTCTGCTAAGTATTACTGATGATTAAATTATACTCTCTGACATGTTTTGTGGAGGCATATTGTAAAAGTGAGTGTTGCACTGGAATAAATTATTGAAAGATGTATGTCATTAGGCATTCAGCATGCATGAAGGAAGTGCTTCTGAGTATCATGTTAATCCAGGTCAAGGAAGGACAATGAAGGTCAAGGCAGCAGAGGCTTGAAAGCTTTTTAAGATATGAAGTATTATGGAGGGGGTCAATAAGATTTACAAACTGAGCAAGATAGTAGAGCATTTTCTGAACAAGAGAAAATCATAAGGTCTTTGTGGAAAGAAGGCTAAATTGTTCTTCATAGACATAAATCATTGTAATATTCTTGACAATTCTTATAGTTACCATATTGCACTTACTAGCTGCTTTCTCTATGAAGCTGCAAGAAAGGATATTCTGTGGTGATTCTGGAATGAAGCACGAATGTCATTCCACAGAGAACAGAAAGTAGAAAATGACTACTCTGAAGGGTTATGAAAAATGCACCGTAGGGCACACATATTTCCATAATCAAAATAGATGAGTATTATCTCCTCCTCTAAGAGACTTTTTTCCCCCCTTTTTCTATTTTCACATATTTCAAGCAAAGATTGTGTGATGAACGTGATTCCAAAAATCTTCAAGAAAGACATACTTACAGTACCTACCAAGTACTCTAGTATCATGTTATTTTCAAGCAATGTAAATAAAGCTTTAAAACATAAAGATTTTTTTTGTGATCAACCTAGTCCAAGATTATAGCACAGCTAATATGAATTTATTTTCACTTCCATACAGATCAAAGTTTGGTGTCCTCCATATATAAAAAAAAACACTATAAAAAGACACTACATTTAAAAACATGAAGAACAAACCATATCACATATTAGGTAGATATAGTTACAACTGAGTAAAATAAAGAAAATTTTTAAAGAAAAATAATAACTTTCTGAGAGTGTAAGATAACTCTTCTAAGTGCCATGGTTTTGATATAATATTTATTTAATCATAGATTTGACAAATATCAAATCAAATAGGAACAAAATATATAGCACATAAGGCACGAAGACAATGTAACTTGACTGTTCTTTCGTAACAAGAAAATCAGCAAAGAACATTCAAAATACTGATAATTGGTTACACTGGTTTTTCTTTATAACTTTTTGTAGCAAAACTATCTGACTTTTAATGGTAATATTTAGCATAAATCTGAAGGAATAGAGAAGAGTAATTTGCATTTTGAACTGCATTATTCAATTGTTGAAATGGGACGTTGGTACAAATGGGACAATTATTCAGAAATGAGAATTTTCTCATAAATTTATTTTCTCATCAGTTTATCTTACACTGAATCATTATGAATATTTTTAATAAGGTAAAAATTATTGCTGTTCACAGAGATATTAGAAATGTACCAGGTTGAGATCCATATTTTGACTCATTTTAAGCAACTTTTAAAGTTATTCTATAAGGAATCCCTATATTGACTTCACATAATGATTATTATTAAGTGCAAACATAGCCATTATAAAATTGAAATATAGGAGAAATATTGTGTTCAATAGAGAAATAAAACTGAAGTTATTGAAATAATAATGTATTTCTTTTTTCTTCATTGAGAATTTTTGCAGCTGCCTTAAAGAGGCAATGGTTTGTGGTTTTTGGTTTTTTTTTCGAAAGTTGGTGTCACACAATTACTGCAGTTCCTTTTTTTGATAATAAATATGATTGTATTTTAATTTGTAGTTTCTCTGCTCACTCAGCATTTTCCTGTTTGGTAACTTAGTGAATTAATACATTCTAACTATTGATATTTAATACACTCGTGTGTGTTTAAGGGGTTTAGATGTTTTGGTAGGATGGTTTTTCCTTCTGTAAGAACTGATCTTACAAGAGCTTTAGGTCCTCTACATGAAATATGAAGAACTTCTTATAAAGCTCCCCCAGGTACAGGGATAAGTGGCAGAGGTTTAGAGCTGTTTATTCCACACCACACACGTCACCATGGTGAGGACATTTTTCAGAGGGGAGCACTGAGCTCCAGAAGAGGGACTTTTGATCCTACCCTCTCACAGAGGGAATTGGTTTTGTGTCCTTTAAAAACTCCCTATGGAGAGGGAGTGTCCCACACGTCTCCAGCCTCACCTGACTTGGTCATTGCCAGTGAGAGCCCCTGCCAGGTGGCATGGACTGAGCACATTAGTTACACAGCTCCTTCTCAACAAAATAGCCTTCCAGGTTTTGCTGTGCCCATTTTCCATTGTTGTCTGGCTGGGTCAGGGCTTTAACCACAGAAACTCTTTTGTCACATTGTTTGTTTATTGTTCTGGAGCCGTGTGATCCCATGTGGAACCCCCTGCCATCTTGCCTTTGCTCCCAGGGGGCCCATGTGGCACAGAGGGCAGGAATGGCCACCATCCTGTCTGTGTCCTAGGCAACAACTTTTGGTGGTAAATACCCTTTTTGTGGGTAAATCATTCACTCTTTTGTACAATCTTTTGTTAATAGTGTTGTGGTTTTTGTGATTTCTTCAGTCATAAATTGCAATTTTATTATTGCAAATTTATAATCTCTCCTAGTATTTTTCCTCCCCTATTGAAAGGGGTTGGTTTGAGTGGGCTTAATTTTCTTTCTGAGCACAAAGGCAAGGAGTATAAAAGGAAAAATGAATCTTATATTGTGATTTTTTGATGTGGATTTTTTTGATTTTGTTTGTTATTTGTTTGGGCTTTTGTTTGTTTTTACAGAAACATTTCCCTGCATGCCCACAAACCACAGCTATATTTTTCTGTTGACTAACAAGTACCAGTTATACCACTAAAGATTATCTCACAGCTGCAATGCTTTATGGGTATATTCGACTGAATATGTTAATGTTGTTGTTATAGTGAATATGAGAAGACTTGGAACAACCTAATAGCAGTGCTTCATCTTTGCTGAATCTCTAGTTCTATGTCATTAGTGAGATAGTTTAGAAATTCATTCCAAAAACTCCATATTTTTCAACATTTTTCTGCAGTGGAGGAGTAATAAACTCAATATTTTAAACTCTGAATTGGAAGAAAATGCTATTTTTTTCTTTTTTGTTTTCATACCCAAAGTTTCTGTAAAGAAATTATATTAGACATATTCTCATAGTTCCTTTTGAAATCACAGGAAAATTCTTGCTAATTTTGTCTTAATTTGGTGTTTCACTAATACGAGATTAATGTAGAAATGCATTACTTTGATGTAATACTCTAAGTATATTGCAACAAAATGAAAAGTTGAAACCACATATTTTGAAATAATTTAAATTAAGCAAAGATACAAAACAAATAATTTCAGTCTATATTATTGTGAAGTGTTAATTTTCTTAAGAAAATGAGAACTACTGATCAAATTAATTCTACAATAATCTCAATTTTTTTTTTTTTCAGTTTTGCATTGTTCATAGGACATAGCAGTAGAATTTGTTTGCTTTCCAAAACAACTGTAACAAAGGA
>VZTT01036724.1:16666-31159 GCA_013400855.1 Buphagus erythrorhynchus | reverse complement strand
AGTCAATAATAGTAGATCCCACCTATTCTGCATTCATCCAGTGCTCCTGGAGAGTTAAGCAGCTGCAGCTCCAGTGCTGTGTCCCTCTACATGTCCCCAGCTGGCAATGGGTTGCTGTTCTGAGAGCCCCTGCAGCAAAACCAGTGACTCTTGCTGCAGACATCCAGAGTAGACAGAGTGAAAACATGTGGGTTCAACAGCCCCTCAGCTCCTAACATGGCTTTGCAGCCTACCACAGCATTCCTTTTGGTCCATGTTCTGGGCCAGGTTTGTTTGTACCTCTTTAAGATGTCCCCCAGAGACCTATGGGTGCAGCTCCAGCACCTCCTTCAGCACATGTAGTGGGGCCAGGGCAGTTATTAGGGGCTTGTGTGGTAATCCGTGTCTAATTTAGGAAGCTCTCTTCCAGTCCTCGCTAACTCACCTCAGGACTGAGGGAGAAAACAGAAGGGAGGTCACCTGCATCATGATCTGATGTGGCTCATTTCTATGAGCAGGGCTGGCTTCTTGACACTGTGCTGTACACACCACTCACTGAAAGACCCCCAGAACCTCCCTATGGCCCAGAGGGAGGTGCAGTCTCTTTAGCTGTGAATGGGGCTCATTTGCAGTCTTCCTCCTCTGTTGTCTGCCTGCATCTTCTCACTTTTGGTAGATTGTTTTCTGCAAGATCTGAGAACATAAGAACATATCTACCTGTGCTTCCTCCTGCTCCAGCTACACCTGCACATCTGCCCCAGGTGCTGCAGGCAGGGAGAGCAGCTGTGCCAGCTGTGAGGACAGTGACCCCAGGGCGGCAGGGCTGTGTTTTGCAGAGCACGTGCAGCCCCATGCAGGAGGCACGTTTGCTCCTGCTGCCTGTGGTTCCTGGCAGCTTTTCCAGGGAGCAGCTCTCGGCTCACAGAGCTGCTTGTTCGGCAGCATGTCGTGTTTTTGCCTGGGCTTGCAGCTGCCTGTCAGCTGCTGTACAAACACAGCCCTGTCTCCCGTGCTCCCCCCGGCCTCTTCTCACTCCTCAGCTCTGCTCTTTGCGGTGCTCAGGATTAGCCACACCTCAGCTGGGTAAACAGGAGCTCATCCTGCCCCATCAGCCGGGGGCTTTGCAGCCTCAGCTGCCGCAAGCAAGAGGTGCTCCTTTATTTTTCTCCCAAGTAAATCTCCCTTTCATCATTCAGCAGGTCTGAAGCCCTTAATTGGACAACGAAGTGGATGTGATCCTCTGCATTGGTTTAATCTTCTATTTGCTTTCTTTATTCTTTTGTTTTCTTTCTTTACCCTTCTATTATCTGCTTTTGTTCCACCCAGCTTCCTTATCTTCTGATCTGTTCCTCATTTTCTCACTTTTTTTACCCACTTTTTGCTTTTACACCCATCTGAGAAAAGCTACCCTTCCTTTCTGTATGTCACCTTCTGGGTGCTAAATAATGAACTATTCTGGTCTGAAAAAAAGCCTTGGATGTTGTTTGTAACTCCAGCCAGCACCTTAGTCTTCATCTCAGCTCAGAGGCAGCATTTCCTGCAAATTTTTACCTGGCTCTTAGGGATGCTGAGCAGGGAGGAGGAGGACACCCATTCCCTGCAGCACAGCACCCTCTAGCCTCCGCCAGGGCGGTAGCTCTTTCCTGAGCTGGAAGGAAGGAAGGAAGGACCTTCACCATCATCACTCATCACTCAGCCACGCATTCACCCATCCTGCCACAATCCCTACATGTCCAGCCCTGCCTAACTCCGAAAAATCCTCCTGCAGCACTACTGCCAAATCCCAGGATGGATTTCATGAACTCCGGAGGTCAGGATCTTAAAGCTGGTCCACTCCGAGGAGACGTGTGGCAAATCAGACGTCATTTCCCAAAAGTTGAGACACCAGTTTTGCAAGGTGGAGTCAGCCTGGACATGGGGTCATAACACAGCGTCAGCAGCACTGTTTATTTCCTCCAGGCCGTGCAATACTTCAACTCAGAGGTGGTACAAAGGGAAGTGCTGCTCCTGAAAAGCCAGGTAAGGTCAGCCAGAGGAACGGAGTGCAGTAGCTCTCCAGTTACTTTGTTTTCTTGGGACACTGATCTGCAGCCTTCCAGGTGCCTGTGCATGGAAAAGGGTGGTCACCCCCAGCTCACCCCTGGCCATGGTGGCAGACTTTCACTGCTTGGCTGTGACTGCCAGTGCATCTCCAGGAAACCATCAAGCAGATGGAGATGCTCTGGATTAGCCTTTCATCCCAGCCATCCCACTGCTCTTTGCAGCTTCCTGCTCACCTACCCACCTCACCAAACCATATTCCCATGGACCCCAGCAGCCTCACCCACAACTCTCCTCCCTGCACCAGCATCAAGCCTGTTTCCTCTCACCCCTGCTTTCTTCTACACCTCCAGGAAACAGAGGTCGGTCTCTGCTCCTAAACACCATCACTCATTCTCCCAAATCACAATTGTAACCATTTATTTTGTACTCACCATCATCCAAACACTGTTGTGTTCTTCCTTCCTCCTTTCCTCCCAGATCTATCCAAATTCCCACTATTTTGGCACAAAATCAATCTTCCGCCTCCACTCAATTTATTTTCATGAATATTGCTCTCTAGGAAAAGGTCCTTCCCCATTCCTCAGACAATACTAAAATCTGGATTTTTACAGGGGCTGCTAATCCAATTGTTCAGTTCACTGAACATTTAAGTTTGCAGGATTGTAACCCTGCATTCTCCTCAGGCACCACTACTTCTATGGAAACTTTTCCACAGAAAGCATTTTGCGTGCAGCCACTGAAGAAAAAAAACAAAACAAAACAAAACAAAACATAAAACTGTGGCCTTAGCAGACTTCCTTGCCAGCTTTCTGAGGCAGGAGAATCACAGTCTTTCCAGACTCCAACCTCAAGAACACACTATAGTGGCAAATGTCAGACAGACCACTTGGGATTAAACAGAAGACCAGTGGTTTCCTTTATTCAGTGTGACATGTTGGAAACTCTCCAGGAGAAGCTCATACATTCTTCTGGCTCTAGTACATCCATTTGTCTGAAACCACCCTGCTTTTCCTCAGAGACGCCTCCTTTCCCTGCTCTCACTGCCTACCAGACCTGCTGCTCTGATGCCACCTTCCCTGCACAGAACCCCCCTGCTCCTCAGGTGGCTTTAGGGACAGGTGCCACACCAAAGCACTGCCTGGCTGCTGCAGCTGTATCTTAAGTTACCAAAATGCGCGAAAGGGGCAGAAACAGCTCTAACTGAACAAGAGGTGGCATTAGAGGTGGCTGCAGGGAACAGGTCTGCTCAGCCTGTCAGCTTTTGGTGCAGAAAGTATCCTGAAGGTAGGAATTTCATCTAACCAGATTCCCTGGAAAATCCAGTAGTGTTGTGGCACAGATTCCTTTCATATACAGATGCATCCTCCTCCCAGATCATTGAGTCTGTTTGTGGAGCCAGGTAGGGTTCAAGTGCCATGAAGCAACCAAAAGCAGAACCAGCAGCACTGCTGATGCCAGGGAGTGGTTTTCAAAACCTCTTCCTCTGGCCAGCAGCTGTGGCTGGATGTGGGGTAAAAGCAGTGAGCTGGCTGCTGGGAAATTGTGGACAGAAGCAGCAGAACACAGCCTGGTAAAGTGCTCAGCTCAGTGGCATTTCTCTTTTGGCCTAAAGAATTCGGGAATGCAATAGCCCATCTGCTCTGAAAAGATCAGTGAAGCTCTGTGTATAAGCAGTCTGAGCCCTCTCAGGTTTGGGAGGAAAACAAAAAAGTGAATCAGAAAGTCTCTAGCAACAGCTTTCAGCCATTAGAGGAGACCAGAGCCTGTGGTCTAGAGGGGACAAAAAGGTGGACAGCAGTACCCAGAAGGGCTGAGGTCAGTCACTTCAGTTCTATAATTAGGAAATAAATAGCATGCTAAATAAACCCAGAGTAGAAGCTTTTGAGGAGCATGACAGAGCTGGAAGTTGGCAAGGAGCAGCTGAATGAGAATGTGATGGAAAAATACTGATCAGGTGGGCCACGTGCCACCTCCCCAGCTGGTTTGTATGATGCAGCCGTTCTCCCATCCCTGGCACTTGCCTCCGTACTTTGCCAGCTCCTCAGGACAGAGGCTGGTCTATTTAAAGCTCTGCAAAGTGCCCATTACTCTTTTAGACACCATTTTCAGAAAATATGTAAGAGTCCAAAGAGCACTGTGTCTCCAGATCCAACAAACTTTGTAACAGCATGGCTCTGCAGCCCACGAGCCAAAGTCTCACTGGCACTGCAGGGAAGGCAGAGCAGAAGAGGAAAAAGCATTGCCTTTATTTCCATCTGCATAGCTTTTTTATGCTCACATGTCACTGACAGGCACTTTGCTTATTTTCAGCTGGCAATCAAACCCTGCTTAAGAGGTGTTTTCCTTTTTGCTCTTGCTACACACTGCCATAGATGAACACCCTGATGTTTCCTCTGGCAAAAAGGTTTCCTCAGGGGTGCTAAGTCTGCCGGAGTCCTTCAGCACACAGCACGTTTGCTGAGCAGGAGAAAAGCTGGGCCAGGGGAAATGAAGCAGAAAAAGAGTTCCGTGGCAGCAACAGCCAAAAGAGAGAGGGATTTGAAGAACAAAAGGTGATTGTCACCATGGTGTTGCACGGGGGTGTCTGGGGCTGGTTCAGCAGCACGTGGAGTTCTCTCTGCCTGGTACCTTTCCAACTGATGCATTTTAAAAGGTGGAATTTTCATCAGTCTTTTTTTGGCCTCTCTGTACAGAAGTAATTGCCTGCCCAAAGCACAAGACAAAGCTGCATTCTTCCTGTGCCTGCAGTTTCCAGCATGTACATTTGTCCCCTTTTGCAGTAGCCACACTGCTCAGAGAGGGATCCTCCTGTCTCCAAAGTATTAGGGTGTTCCTGGACACTCCCATCCCACCTCTCAGCAATAAAAGCAGGCAGAAATATCTGCTGGGCTGAAGCAGCTAAATCCCTCCCTAGAAGGCTGGAAATGAAGCTCAGCTCTTTCCAGCACTCTTTCTTTGGGGATGGCTCAGCCTCCTGCTCAGATGGCATTTTCTGAGTATGACCTGTTTATTGAGAGTGGCACAGCCTTACTCCTGCCTCCAGCCCAGAGCGCTCCACCCACGGCACAGGCACGGCTGCTCCAGCACCAACCCTGCAGAGCCCACCAGCACATCGGGCAGAGCAACACCCAGAGAGAGAGCGGCTTCCTTCACAACCCATGGCTCACCAGCTGTTTTAAAGGCCCAAAGTCAGATTTGTATTCCCAAAAGTATTGCTTCCTCCTAGACATCCCTGCTCCCACACTACAAGGTGCAGCTGGAACCCCTCAACACTGCCCAAAGTAAAGCAGCAGTGACTTGCTCTTGTTCTTCCCTCCCTTTCTGGAGACACAGCACCTTTTCCATCACTTCCCTCCTTGCAATAAATACAGCTCAGGATTGCAGCTCCCACTGCCACAGCTGCCTGTAAATTTATGCTGCCACCTCTTCTGTGTTCACCTCTCCTCAGCAAGAAGTGAGCAGCAATTTTGGTTTGCTTTGTTTTGTGACAGGTCTGCAACAATGCTCTCTTCTAATAGCTAAGCTTCTCTCAGGTCAGAGAAACCTCCAACAGTCTCAAGGACTTAAAATAAAAGCCTTCCCTGGAGGCTCAGCTCCAGTTTGAGGTGTGTTTTCCTGCCTGGATTTGTTTTTTCCTGCCTGGATCAGATGGTGAAAGAGCTAAGGTACACCTGGAATCAATTGGACTGCAATTTTCTGTAATCAAACTCAAACACATTCCTCAAATACTCAGTTGAGTCTGATACCGGATGTTTATCTGCTGAGCCTATCTGTTAACTTAATCACAAGCATAACTCAGCTGCCTTGAGACACACCAAACCTCAGCCCAGCTGAGCCACTGACAAATTTAGCAACCATAAACCCTGGGTATTTTCACAAGGTTAATTAAAAGATAAGGAATACAACTCTGTTTGACTGAGTGGTGTGGGATCACACCTGTAGCAAGCACGGAGGAGAGGAGGATGCTCTCTGCTTGTTCTGTCACCTTTATTCCAGAATCTCCCTCTCTGCCCTTACCCAGAACTCCCTCCTTCCCTGTGACTCAGGCTACAGCAGTTACTCATCTCTCCACATACACAGCACCCTGGAAAATGTGACTTGTTCCTTGAGAGCTTTCTCCACGTAGGAAGCTCCAACACCCAGTAAACAGAGGAAACAAAATATCTGAAATGAGAGGAAGGATTTTTCCATCCAGTTATATAAAGCAGCCATTAACAAAGCCCAGAATGGTTGATGTTACAGCAATGTAACACATGGCTCTTTTGGAAGAATACAAAAAAATTAAGTTTATAAACATTGCCCTGTGGACAGTTTTTTATTTTATCATTTGTTTTCCTCCAGTGCCTTTCAGATGGGGCAGGGTCCATCTACCTCTGAGTGGACTTCACTGTCCCTGTCACACATCCCACTTGGTGGGATAATGCTGAGCACTCTGAGGGACCAGGGAAGACTCTGTTGCTGCCACAGCCCAAGGGCGGTCCCAGTGCCACACAGAGCTGGCCTGTGGGCCCGCGATAAACAAACCCAGCGTGTTGCGGGCCCAGCCACCATTTTTAACGCTGATGGCACTGTTTCTAAAAGACGCAGTATTATGCAACCAGCATCTAGCACCCGGTACACCACACGGCCGACCGGCAGCCTGCTGGGATTTTTGGTCCTCAAGACCACCGAGCTCCATGTCACTGAGGAGCAGCCGCGTCTTTCAGCGGCAGCCGCTCCCCAGGCTGCCTCCCCCACGTCACGGGCGGTGACTCTGGCGGCAGGAAGCGGCGTGCGGCGGAGGCTGAGGCGGCGGCTGCCCCCACCCCTCGCCCCGGCCGTGCCCCCAGGCCCCGCTCTGTCATGGCTGCGGCACCGCTGTCCCCGCCGCTGCCGATAGCCCCGCCCCCAGCCCGCCGCCGCCAATCACCGTCCTCCCCCTGACTGACAGGTGCCAGAGCCATTGGAACCGCGGTGTTCCGCCCCCCACTCCTCCTGCAGCCAATGGCACGCGCGTGTCAGTGATGGAGCGCCCGCCCCCAGCTCGCCTTCTGACCAATCGACGCGTGGGCCTGGGCGGAAGCGGCGCGGCGGTGGCCAATGGGAGGGCGAGGGCGGCCGCTAAAGGGCAGCAGGCGGCGGGGCCGTGGCAGACGGGCGGGAGCGGCGGCGGGAGCTGTCGGGGGCTTCGCGCCCGGCCGGGGCTGCAGGTGAGGTGGGGGCGCCCGGGAGCCCCTTCCCGCAGGGCTCAGGGGACGGTCGGGCCTCCTTCCCGTGCCTCTCGGCGGGCCTGGCGGGCTGCCCCGCGGCCGGGTCTATCCCTGCCCAGCCGCTGTCCTGCCGTGCACTGTCTGCACGCCCGGCCCCCCGTGTTTGTTGTTCGGGGGGAGATGGCGATGTCCCTCGGTGAAGCTGTGGCGGTCAGTGTCCGGTCCTCTCGCGGTTCTCCCCGACGCTGGAAGCTCTGGGAGGTGGCGGTGCGGTGACAGTTTCCACCTTCGCTCCCTGGGGCTGCGAGGCTGTACAGGGCAAGAGCTGGGCTGGGAGCAGCACATCCCCGAGCTCGCAGGGAGGGAAGGCCGAGGATGCGGTCGGGAGCTGAGAATGGTGTTTGCGTGAATGAGAGCCGGGGGATTGTGCCCCTGTCAGGTCACACTGCACCTCCTAAGCGAGGCTCTTCCCTGGTGCTCCAAGGTCCCGACCCTGCTACGTGCATCCTGCATCAGCTGCAGACTCCCTTTCGTTGTCTGCCGTGTACCTGCTTGTTACCCTGTGTCCTGGGACTCTGCTCTATCCCGCACCTTCGGGTGTAACTTGTGACTCAACTCTAGCACAGGATGTCTCGATGTATCTATCACAATTGATGAGTTAAAGCTGCTGAGATCTCTCACCTGATGCTAACTTGTTTGCAGGGGTGTGTCAGAAGCAGCTTTATTCATGCAGTTATGGCTGGAGGAATTGCATTCTGTACTTGCATTCTTGTGTGGGTTCCCTCAGAGAATTCATAGCAGCTTCCTCTTATTGTTGATTAACAATTGTCACTGGTCTGGCAAGTACTAAAGATTCCTGTCAGTCTCTTAGATTGCTTTTTGTCTTTCACGGCACTGGTGTGTCCTTCTGTAACAAATGCTCCTGACATATTAGTCAGTTAACTGGTACAGTGTGTTCATCTTATATGCCTTCTTTATTAACTGTCATGCTAGCCATGTTCCTAATATTGCTTAGATGACACATTGTAGTCCCTGCTGATGTGGTGTCCATAGAACACTCAGTTCAGTTGTTTGCATTTGTGATATCTCATTTTTAGACTTTCTTTGATAAAGTGTCTTTCCTGCACAGGGAGTTTTGTTATTGACACGTAGTCTTGGCTTGCTGTCTTGTCTTACATTTGTCACATTCTCTCTGAGGTGCTTGCTTAGTTCTCATATCACAAGAGAAGTTTCAACACCTTCTCTAGCTCTTCTTAGATCAGTGGCCATGCAGCCATTCTTCTTATTCTAAACATCACTTATTTTGGTCTCAAAGTCAAGAGTTCTTCTGATCTCCTGTCTTATTCATAAAAATAATTGCTTTTGCATGGAAAGTCCTCTGTGTTACTGAGTGAATTAGCTGCACAAAAGGTGAGGCAGAACTGGGATTGTGCCAGACAGTCTTTTTTAGGTGTGGGAAAGCTGTGGAGGTTGTGGATAAAACCTATCTTGCAGAACTGTTTCTGAAGAAGTTAAACTTTAAAAATTAGCTTGTTCTACTCTTCCTGTAAAAGCTGTATTTCTCTATTCAGGGGGTGAATAGTGGCTTAAACTCTTAGTGTTTCATAAAGCTGCTTTATTAACCTTGTCATGTGAAAACTCAGAGATTAACACATTGAAAGAATTGTTCTGGGATGTGGCACTGGGAAGAAAAGATGGCAAAATAACACCCTTTGACCTTGACACAGTCATATGAAGATGTTTTCTGAGTCTGCTAAGTTTCAGCTATACTCTAGATGGGTTCTGGTGTAGAATAGGAAATGGTTGCTTTAGAGCAGTGAAATGCCTGATGCTACTGGATTTACATTGTCCTGTTACCTTTCTTCTTCCATATCTCTTGCCTGTTCATCCAGGCTTTCACACTGCCAGCTCTGGCAGTACCGGAACTTGGATTAAGCTAAGCAAGAACAGGATATTTCACTCTCTAGTAGGAGTGTAAGTGCTGAGTTCTTGGGTGCTTGTAATTCCTACTGAAAGGTGCAAAGACTATCTTGAAACTGGTCACTTGGACTTTTCAGCAAAAGCCTAAACAATCATTGTTTGTTAGTACTTTAGAGTCTTCATCTACGCTTCTGAGTTTCTTTGGAAGAGTTTGTTTCATGATGTGTTACAGCTCTGAATTGCTATTCTTAATGTACTATAGAAGAATTGCTCTTCTGTGTAAGTATTTGCCCTTCTTCTGCCTATATATCTTGCAAAGTTTAAGCTTATATGCGGTTAAATATCTGATCAAACTCAGCTGATTTAAGTTCAGTGTGTAAGGGCACATTGTCCTTCTTGTGGAGAAGCAAAGTGCCACTTGCCCAGCATATATGGGTGGCACTGATGGTACCCTGTGGGGCAGCTGTCTTAGCCTTTTCTGGCTCTAGGAAGGCTTCTACACCCAAGGGCTTATGCTTCCTTCAGCTCTCTCAGTTGACGTAATAATAAAGATTGTCTCTGTCAGCCTTACTCTGCCAGTATCAGGCAGCAGTAATTGAAAATGCTTTGCAAAGCAGTTCAGTACAAACCAGGTGCTTGAGACGTCATTGTGCCTGAGCTCTTAGAGGTAATAACAGTGGAAGGCGGTGCCAGACTTGGCAGAGAACAGATTTTTATCTGTATCTCTAGACTGACCAAGAAGTGCAGTTGCCTATTACTTTCTCTGCTGTTGAGAAATGCTTTCATTTCTCCTTATCATGGGTTCAGTCTGACTAAAATAAATGACATTGACAACTTCCTCTGCTAATACGGGTTGTGAATACTGCAAACACCAAAACTTTCCTGAAATGTCTCATGTCTTATTTGCAAGTAACTGAGCTACAGCCCTACTCAGGGCATCAAGTACTCAAAAAGTATAGGATGTACAGGCTCTTCATAGGAAGGGACAAGTGACTGACTGCTGCTGAGAGGCTCACTGTTGAGTAGCTTGTCCTGCTTCTAAACTTACCTCAAAGTATCCTCAAAGATGCTTTTGTATAGAGCTGCAGGTTCCAAAAAGCTTGTGCAGAGAGGGTTCAAGCCTAGCTCTCCCTTATCTGGAACACCCAGTTCTGTGAAGCGTTGGTTGAGCATATGTGACTATGAAGGGTTGTACTAAGTGAAATAAGCACATGCACAGTCACTTACAGTGGACCTCCTTGTAAGAGGTAAGGACAAGATGTCCTAGAACATGAGCCTGTAGTACCCCTAGCCTGCCACTCAGATTCAGCAGGAGAGAGGGCAATGTAGCTCTTTGCACATGGAATTGCTGGTGACTGCTGTAGTGCTCCAAAACCTCTTTTAGTTGCTGTCTGGGAGAAGCTGAGTATTCAGCAGGGATGGTAGCTGTGTGTTTTGGTCAGCCCCTGTCTCTTTGTGTACAGTTCTTCTTCCTGAAACGTTTTTGTTTCATTTTCAATGTATTTGTGTGAATTATGTTACTCCTTTAGTGTGATCCTTCTATCTGTCATGGACAGGCTGTGAGAGAATGACTCTGCAAATATTCTGCTCCCCTGTGGAGAGGAGCTGCTGTCAGGGGAACAAAGTAAGCAAGGTTTTTAAAGACCTAAGTGAAACAGCACCTCAGCTTTTCATCGTGTTCAGTATAGCTGTTTTCAGACTGCTTGAATTGGTCTGTTCTCAAATAAAATTCTCTTACCTGTGTTGTGATTTGTTATTGGTGGGCTTTCCCTGCTGTGTGTGGAGCATATTCCCCACTTTCTCAACCCTCTAGCTGAGCAAACAGCTGTGATGTGCTTGGGCTTCGAGCTGTTCCTCCAGTATGTTCAGCTGAGCTCTGTGGCAGTGTGGGAATGGAGGGGTTGGAGTCAGAGGATAAATGAGGCTTTAACAATGTGATGCTTCAAAATATAATGAAGGAATAGAGCAAGCTTCCTTGAGGAGGGTTGATCTATAATGCAGTTTTTATTAGCTCACTTAGCTCTCTCTGGCTTGATTCCAACAGCATTCCCTCAACTACTGAGTGTGGTTTGTTGGGTTCTCTACAGTCTGTTTACTCGATTTCTTCCCTTGAGCTTAATGCTGCTCCCTGGCACAGTTATGTGGTAGGCAAGGGACACCTGCTAATGCTGTAAGACTGTGGAAAGGTATTGCCCAACATTTCTATCTGTACCTAAAAGTTATCTTGAAGCACCTGAAGCTTTGCTCTGTAGTTAGGTAAGGTAGTGGTTAGTGAGACAGTCCCAAGTCTCTGCACCTTATCTTAGGGGAAGGGCTTATGTTATTTGAGCAAACATAATTAATTTGGTTCTGTGAAGTCAGAGTCTGAACCTGTCTTGGTTTAATCATGTTCATGAGGTGTGTGCAATAAAAGCTAATGCAGAGGTTTTCAATCCATTTGGCATGAACAGGAGCCAGGATAAAGTGACATAACAAGGACTCTACATAGCAACCTTAGGTAATGTATATAAGTTGCCTGTCCTGAAGCAGAACTGTTTCTGATCAGTTAAAATGATATTGTGGGGAAACAAAGGCAGTTCCTCTAGTTAGAAGGAAGTGAAAATCAAGGCTCATTTGACTGTAAATTAACCTTGGAGAAGTGAGGGTGGTGAAGAGCCTTTGGCCCTCTTGGCTACAAATTTATTCTTGGGTGCATTTCTAGGCAGCCTGCCTTGGGATGTACACCCAGCCCTTTGAGATGCTTGATTTCTGCTCTGAAGGTGTAGAACTCCTCAAGGGCAAGGTAAAAAGCTCTAGTTCAAGGCACCTGTCTTTCTGACTGTGCTGATGGTTCTTTGTGCTGTGAACTTTGTCCCTGTAGCCTCACAGTACCTCTAAATTTAGTATGAGCCAAGTATTGTAACTGATGAAAAGGTCAAGTTCCGGTGAAGGCACCAGCCAGGAAATTTTTTTGGAACAGGGTGTAAACAATACTTGCTTGTTTCTGTGCTTGCTGGTTTCTGTACTTTCCAACCAGCCAAATCCTGGCCTGGCTATGGCCCTGACACAAGGAGGGATTTACACTGAGGACTTCAATAGGCTGTCCAAATAGTGTTTGTTTAAGCATCCTAGTGATGGGGCATGTCAGTGTGCCCTCTTTATTTGGAGATAAAATCTGTCACATGTTGGACGACAAACCCCTGGTGGGCTTTGCCAAACTCCTGAGTACTGCACTTTATCTCTCATGGCCACATCTAACCCTAAACTTAAGTGCCTTAAGTGCTCAGCTAATTCTTAATTATACCCTCTGTGCTTTGAGGTCTGAGACTTAGCTGGCTCCTTTAAATGAGCAGAAGTACTCAGTGATGCATCAATATCTCAGCATTTGCTTCTGACGTGTTCTCTGAGCCACACTGAAGGTAATGGGAGGTTCTGCACTGTGTGAGCTTGGGCTGGGTAGATGCCAGTCTCAAGATAAGTGGTGTTATGACTTGGTTTTTGTGCTTAAGCTGATGATGCATAGTATTGGTGTGGCCCTAAAATACTTGTGTCTATGTAATGTTCAGGGAACAAAGCGGTTTAGACTTAACACTTTGTCAGAAAAACATCACTTCTATACAAGCGCTGGGTAAAAGGATATGGTACTACGCAATAAAGCTTGAGGCTTTCCTCATGAGTCCTCTTACACAGGTTCTATGCTTGTGTAGTTTGTCCTCCAATACTTAGTCTGGCAGCCTTTCCCATCAGGACACATGCTTCAGAGCCTTTCTCAAGTGTATTCATCTTCATCTGGATGGTCTCTAAGCATCATCCACTGCATTTAAACCACTGAAAGCTCAGTAGTGTGAGACTTCTGTGCAATTCCTGAGTGACTTTTGAGTTATATGCTGGCATAAAATTTGTCTTTATTTAAAAAACTGTGCAGTGCTCTGACTTTTTACCCTTTCCTTAATAAAGTTCCTTTCCCCATAATGTGATTCTAAATATCTTGCCTGTATAAGCCTGTAACTGTTTTTGCAGTGTATCTTTCAGAAAAGTCATTAGCTTTGACTGATATTAAAGATGATTAATTTCCTGGAAACATTCCATAAAGAACTAACTTCGGCCTTCCTCCTTAAAAAAGGTGGGAAAAAACCCCACCTTATTTCTGATCCCAGTCTGCTAAGGCACGACACTTTAAAGTAGGGTGGGTTTGCTTTCCTCTTGTCTGACATACTTGCTTTCAGAGTTTTATTCCCAAGCAGACACTGAAATATATGAAACCAGTCCAAGAAGTGTCTGATGTGTTAGTTAACAAAGTCTACCTGCTTAAATCTGTCAGAAATTGCCTCTTGGCTCTTCTGAGTCCTAGTGTTTAAGAGTATTACTATGCTTGGTAAGCTGTAACTTAGTAGGAAAGGCAGTTTTTAAAGACTGTCACTGTTGGCCAGGCTTGTTTCCAGTGTTTTGGTGTCCAGCTGAGCTCTGAGAGCATCAGTGAGCCAGAAGGCTGAGGCAGGGGATGGGGATCCGTGAGGCTTCTGTACTAAGCTGCCCTTCCTGGAAATGGCATTCCTTCAAGATTCTTCATTCCATGTAATGGAGAATAGAATATCTCGTTAGTGGAGCCCCTTTCAAAGAGGCCTTTGCTCTTTGTGTTCTATATAGCTGCATCCTTGCATTAGCCCAGAACATTTCTAATGCTTCAGTGAAATAAATGAGTCTGCCAGGCTTTCAGTGGCTTGTTAAAAGCCCTGAGGGTGGAGGATCCTGTGGGAACAGCTTCCTTTAATATCTTTGCTTTTGTAATGTTGGCTTTGCAGTATGAAGAGTCAGACTCTCCTTCCATGGGTGGAGGAGCTGTAAAGTTTGGTAGCTCCCAAATCCTGTGTGTGCCCTGTTGAGTCACAGTGACTTCTGTCCCTGGAAATTTCCTCTCCACAGTAAACCTGGAACTGCAGTGTGTACAGGTCTTGGATTTGTTGATAGTTGTGAATTCACTTACAATATGTACAAGTAAATATTCTGATGATGGCTTTCCCAGAAACCTAGTGTTTTTGAAAGGCTACACAATTTGCTGTAGCTCTACTGGCTTTTATTGTCCTTGTCTGTTTCTGTCTGGAAAGGGTGAGACGTGGGATATTTTTCTCGTTATACTTGTACAGATGAAGTGCACTCTGTTAACAGTAATGCTGAAATGTTTCCTGTAACATGATTTTCAGCTTTTTGTGATGAAAGGGCTAATGAAAAGACCACAAATCCAGCACTCGCTTTCCAGTGATTGATTTTAAAGTTATCCCTCTGTTAAAATTGGGACTTAAAAACATTGCTTGAGAGGGCTGTGGGTCTTTGGGGCTGTCATGCCTGTAAGTGATTTTAAAAAAAAAAAAAAAAAGAAAGAGCT
>VZTT01036723.1:1745-15779 GCA_013400855.1 Buphagus erythrorhynchus | reverse complement strand
TTCTTTTAAAATCTTCTATGATTAGCTTACTGCTGGCACTGTGCCATACACATGTCAACATATTCTCCCCTTTCTTTTTTAACCAGATGGTTCTAAATGAAAACATAGGCTTGATGAGATTAATCGAGTATTTATTACTTAACCTGCACTGCAGGAAGCATATTCCATGGTGAGATAACAAATACTTCCTGTTAGAGGATGATACCTCTAAGAGTAAATCTAGTAACATTTAAGCAAGTGCTCTAAGAGCTTTGAAAGCCAGAAAACCCCAAATGATCCAAAAGAGTTCAAAGGAATTTGTTCCTTCTTTAATGTCAGAGAAACAAATTTCTCATAATTCAAACAAAACATGGGAACATTCCTATTCCTATAGCCAGTGATTTAAATTGAAATAAGACAGGAAACCTGAAATACAAGGTGTTATATGCTAAAAGAATATGAGTTCACAAGAGCTGTCTCAAACTTGAAGTTTGGTAGAAGAATCAAAATATCTAATGCTAATTAATCAAATCACATGCTTGAGCTAAATTGAAAAACAGTATAAGCTTATAAATAGCCCGAAAGACCATATATGTATGCAATTGCAGAATTTCGGTACCTCCAGTGTGTGTCTTCAGTGCCAAGGCCCAAAATGTAAACTCCTAAACACCCATTCAGCTGTTGCCTGTTAGGAAGCATTAAACTCCTGTTTCATAGAAGAATGTAGGTGTCTAAAGTGGAATTTAAATCAAACACATGTACTTAAATCCAGCAGTGCCAGTCAAAGCAACAGAGCCCCACATTTCTACCAGTACAGGAGATACACACAGTTCTTCTTGACAGAAAACAGTGAAACAATCCAATCATAGGGCATTAAGCTCAAAGCCTTGCCTAGTAAAACATATTCTCTCCTTATGGCTCAAAAAATATTTAAGTATTCCATTTTAAAGTGGAACAATTTCAAGTAGAGATTGCAAGCACTCCTTCAATGAGGAAAAATTCTCTTCTTCAGGAATTATGTCCTGTGAGTTCAAGTCCTCTTCAGGGAAAGGGAGGAACTGAAACACTTCTCCAAGATCTGAAATGAGTGGCCTGAGACACGAATTCAAATATTCAACATTTTCAAAACATATGATTTTTTTCTTGATGCATTTCTAAGAGTATTCTGAAGTATAGAAATTTCTTACCTCCAGGGAAAAATACTTTGTTGAGTAAACGTAAAGTTATGAGCATTTATCAGTGCCCAAAATATATATATAGTCTTGGAAAAACCACTTGATTTTTCAAAACAGAGTAAGTGAAAAATAAGTGTGCTTGCTACAGAAACATTAAACCTGCTTTAAATTGAGAGCCTCAGCTTTCATTTCCTCCAAACTGAGAAATGCAGAATGAAATCTCATGTTAGTGCAGGTCAAGGGGAGGAGGTCCAGAGGACCTCAGAGGGTCAGAGTAAGTCTGTATGTCAAACAGGTTACAATAAGCATTGGCAAATGTCAGGTAATGTATGCAGAAGGGAACAATGTGTTGAGTTCTAAACTAACTTTACATCTCACCAAAAAGAAATCCTGAGATTAAAACTGCATTTCAGTGTGCTGTGACAGTTAACAATGCAGTCTTAGAAACAACATAGATACTGAAAGAAGAGTGTATTTCAGCATTTTTAATCTATCACTGAGCTGGTCTCCTACAAGACTAATCCAAAGGAAGACAACCACAGGATTGTAATAATGGGAATCAGAGAAGAACAAAAATACTATAGTGGGACAAGAAATAATGATACAAAGGAGGAAGTTGAATGTTTCTGCCCACTTGTTCTTGGAAATACAAGAAATAATATATAATATCTTTTATAAATATCATCCATAAGGTCTACCATGCCAGTGTAATAAACCCCAAGTGCTTGTCATCAGATTTTCTTTGGTTTGCAGCAGTCATGAGGAATCCCAGCTGAATTCTAAATGTCCTTATGCCTCATGTTGGAGCAGTCCTGTTCCTCTTGCATTATATAATACTATACAGAATAACAATGGAAAGCGGTTTTAGCCATGGAATTCATAGTGAATCACCTTCATTTCTGTAAGAAATGTTCTATTCTTTCTTTTTCAAATATGTTTCTTCATGGATAATGAGATCAGCAGAGAGCAGCGACAAAACAACCGTTCAGGTTAGAGATTAGTGGGGAAAAAAATTTAAAATTTTCCTTCTATTAGTGAACAGAAGCAGTTCAAATTAAAATGGAATGGGGTTGTATCATAGTATCTATCACAGTAAGATATTAATTTAAATAGTATTAAATATATAAATCTTGACCTCTACTCCATTTGTAACGGGCCACAAAGCCAAAGTGAGTTCCAAGGGATTCTGTCCCATCCAGGTTGTCTTAAAGACCCCTGATCATGTCACTGGTTAGAATCTCAGCATTTTCCTAGATCAACCTGAGCTTGGTCAATGAGAAAGTAAATTAACAGTAAAAGCAAAGATTAAAGATTATCTTTGGTAGGATATAAAAAATATTACATTGTTTAGGAAGAATCTGTTTTGCCAATAATAACACCGTTTTTCCATAAATTTATGTTAATTTTAGTTATATTTTCCTCCTTTAACTTTCCTCTGAAGTATTAATCAACACTTTTATCAGCATCCCTGGTTTTACTCAGACCAATGTCAGAAACGTCTTCATTGCTCTACAGAATGTCCTGCCTAATAAAATAATTAACAGATATTACCTATGCCTATTAACATTCATTTCCTTATAATCTCAGATTACCACTACCAGTTACAGTGTCACTATTACTAGATAACAGCCTGCAAAGTACACTATTATCCTTAAAGAATATAAAGCTGTAGGGTCAGAAATAAAAAGGATCTTGGTCAAGTTGAGACATGTAAGACTTGGATATAAAAAGCCTGAATAGAGTAAGAGATGTTCTAACACCTTATTGGGTAGCTGTGAGAGAGAATTGATGAAGCTTTAGAATTGATGCAACACAATCTCATCTGCATTTCAGAGATGCAAGTTGCAGCTTTGGAGCTGTTGCTCTGAGCAAGAGTTGCTTCATTGCAATTTTTCACTGGAAAGAGAAAAAGCCCACAAAGATCCAAGCATTTTGAGCTAACCAAGTTTGGGGCATTATTTTTTGTCATGTAGCTATTTGGGTAAGCAGGTTTAGACTAGTCTTGTTTATGTCTCCTCTACTGATCATTACACGTCACTATTCCTGCACTGAGAAATAGTGAAAACTGCAAACCAAAGAAACAGTTCTTGCCTGCAAAACCAAGATGGAATAATAGAAAAAATTACTCTTCTTCCTAATTACTTTTGCCTTTTGAAACCTACATATTTCTGATAAACACTCTCAGTCAACATCCATGCTCATAGTACAGGGGCCTCTGGAGAAGCCTCATGTGCTACAGTAAACCTGAATTTTCATGACTGATGTTTATGTCTAATCAGTTTCACAGATGTGATAGGATAACTCAGCCTGAATTGTTTACTTTCACCAGTCTGAGTCATATAAGGCGTCAATTATACTGAAGTCAATAAAAAGATATTTCATTTTCTAACTGCAAATTCATATAATGAACTAGACTGAAGAAACAGGATTAGTTAAGAAACAACAGTAATTGCCTGTATTTAAAAAAATCACTCTAACAATTTAAAATCTGGTTCAGTCTTATTTTCCACATGCTAGTCAAATTATTTAAATTCATGAATAATGGATCTATCTCTTCTGTGGTGTCTTCATGCTTTCTATAGTATGAAAAGACAAGCATTATGGAAATGTGGTATCCTAAAAAAGTATCTTGTCAAATAGTCATCATTTTAATTTTATGTTGCTAATATAATTGACAAAATACTTGATACTACTGATTATGCCTTTTCTTGTAAACCACTTATTTGATGGGCTTAAACAGCTGTGGGCTTGCCTCTATAAGTTTGTGAAGTTATAAACAGGATATGAAAGAGCAATAGGGAAAGTCCTAGGCTACCAATCTATCAGCTGGTAAACAGCATTTCATAGCAGCAAAGATATAATTCTATCAACATTGTTACATTTCCAAAAAAAAGGGAGAAGGTTACTATTATTCTCTCCTCTTCCTTCCCAAGTAGCCAAACCTACGTGAAATGAACAGAGATTTAATTTGCAAATCTGAATATGGATGTGCTTTATTTATATAGAATAATTTCAGATATCTGCAAACATCTGTCACTATTAATCAATCTGCATCTCACCCTGGGACCCCTTCAGTCAATTCAGCTCTTTTCAAAATTTTTTATAGGATCCATCATATCTGATATAAAATTAGACCAAAGGCTCATTCAAACATAGTGTCTTCAAGTTTAGAGAAAAGAAGGTGAGAGTTAAGACATGTCTTGTTCATCACTACATTACACCATTTCTGCAAGTGGAACCTTCCCAAATTCTACAATAAAACGATTACAACCAAGAGGAAAATTCTGGCCAAAGGTTTTGTTTTGAAATGCTTACTACAAAGTTATTTGCCACTAGAGTACTTCAAACTTTTCAAATACCACACCATATTAATTCTATGCTATATACAGACACATATTACATTAAGAAAATGAAAAATTCTCTTCTCAAAAATATCACTTTCAGTTTGATGAGACATTGGAGATCAAGCCAAAAGAAATGTCCATTCAGCACCCGAGACAGAGAACTCAGAGACAGCATGACAAACTGGAATCCAGCTGAGTGAGGAGCAGCCTGCTGAAAAAGGGGTCCTGGTGGTGGGTCTCAGGCTGCACACAAGCCAGCAGGGTGCACTGATGGAAAGCAAACAATGCACACGCTGGGGGGAGTAAGGACACCAAACTGCAGGAAGTGGCAACATCTCCCTGTGCTTGGCACTGGTGAGGCACATGTGGAATATGGATCTGGCTTTGTACCACCTGGCTTGTGCAGGAAATTAAGATAACTGGAGAAGGTGCAGGAGGGGGCTAATGAGGCAGAGGACACATGGGCTGTGAAGAGAGGTTGAGGGAAAAAGTCTTGTTTAGATCAACAAGGAGGAGAGGAAGGCTAAGAGAAACTAACTGCAGCCTACAGGAAGTATCTGAAAGGGGTTACTGAAGTGGCGGTGTCAACGTTTTTTAAAAATGGCCTCAATTGACATTAAAAAAATGCCAACACAGGTACATTAAAGCTATTTTGAATTTTGTCTGGGTTCCCAGACAAAATGACCCTTTGATCTACAGAGCTGTCTGTTGGTCTGAAAATACTGGCATGGATTATTATGGCCCAAAGCCTCACTTTCTTTCATATTTCATGATGGCAAAATGTGGAGGAAACATCTGGAAAGGAATTATATAAAACTGCTTATGTCAACTCTGCTATTGTCTCCTTTGGAACAGCAAATTTTGATGAGGCTATTTTAGGTTCATGAAAACAGAAATCTCATCTTACCTCCACATTAGTGCTTAGATAAACTAACAATGCAAAACAATCTGTAGAGAAACAACAACCAGAAATGAGTTAACATTTGCACTTCAATTAGTTTACTTTTTTTCCTCTGTTATTTCACCCTTTGCCCTACACATGCAAATGTACTCTGTATTTGGAAAAAAAAAATCTGCTTTGAACCTTCCCTGTGGTTATAATACTTCTTCCTCATGCCTCTAACTAAAAGATGTTACTATTCTTTAACTGTTATCACTCTGTTTAATCAATTTGACACATTCAAGGAAAAAATCTTTCTCTGCAATTGAGCTTAAAAAAACCTCTACCCCTTTTAATCAGCAACTCAGTATTCCTGGTAAGTATCACTGAAAAGTATTAATTTAGGTGCCAGGATCTATGCCAGACTTTGAAAGTCATAACTTGGCCTGCAGTGATTTTATTTGTAAAGTTTTACATATATTATATTTTACAGATTGTTCAGGAAATGTAATCTACCTGTCTGAAAATCCACAGCTATAAGCCTTTGACTTCCCACCTGTCCATTCTTTCCCTATTGTCAATTAAAAAAACAACAACAACAAGACAAACAAACAAACTCCAATAATAACAATAATAAAAATTATAGTAATATTAACAAAAAACCCACCAATCAAAAAATTCCCAGCCCACACGTTGTGTAGGGGCTGAGTAGAACTCAGCTTTATTTTCCATAAAAGCACTATGTACTTCTATATTTACCTAGAAATGCTTCTCAATAAAAAGAAAAAAATTTCTAGGGGGAAAGAAATAGGCCTTTGGGAATAGGCCTTCTGATGTTGCACCCACATTGTCTCCACATCTGATAACCTCCTTAAAACAGCAGTGTTGTCTGGATATCTAGGTGGAGTATTGTGCTTAAAAGGCTGCACTTTTTAATATGGAAGTTATTCAATTGCATGCTTTCTCCTTAATGCTACACTGAAAGAAAACAGGCTTTCTCAAAAGATTGAAGAATTTAAACATTTTAGTAGAGCATGTTTTATGATTCTGAAACATGTTCCTTGAAAAAGTATGAAGTAAAACCTTCAATGAATTCAGAACTATGGTGGGTGGGGAGTAGAGTTGAGAATGTCAACAACTGATATGTATGGGAAATGTTAATGTCTATAAATGCACTGGTACTTTATGCTGACATAGTTCTACTGTCTCTAGGCACTCCTGAGGCTGCCCCACAGCCAGAGCTGCCTGGGACCATGGCTGCAAGGCCCAGCTCCAGTGCAGCCAGGTGTGTAACCTTAGCTCTGAGCACTAAGCACACTGCAATGTGAGAAAGAGCAGTGAGAGGATCTGCAGAGTCAAGCCAGGCAAGATAAGAAAGATAAAACTACAAATAGAGGATTACTGAGATAAGGATCCTTAGGAGTTTAAGGGGCAAAGAAAAACAACATATAAATGTATAAAAACTTTCATAGAAAAAACAGAGAAACAGGATGAAATTCAGCATCATCAAGGATCTGTTCCAAGGAGGAACAGAAGTCAACCTTGCCCCTCCTGAATGATACCAGTCTGGCCAGCATTTATATAATGTTTGCAGTAATAAATAGCTGTTTCCTTGTGAAAATACTAAGTGAATGATAAATACTAAGTGAATGATCTCTCTTATGAAGTGTCCATTTTGAGGTACTTCATCTGATATTCATATTTTGTGACTGATATTCAGATCACCTAAATTCTGACTGAACTGTAATGCAGGAGAACTTTTAGTGACCAACAAGCAAAATCATAATAGATCAAAGCTTTTTCTGACTGGTCATTTCAGATAGGCTCTTTATTCTCTGTATAAAGAAATGAGTTCTCACTTACCATAGAAACATGCCATTTTAACACTAGAGGAGTCCTCCTTATCAAAAAACTGGTAACTTTTCTTGGACAATTGAAAGACCTGTTAAGGGAATAGAAATGAAATTTTACCTAGACTATCAACCACATAGGATTAAAGGTATAACACAGCGATGATTCCTTGAGTAAGCTTGAGCATGTGGAGAAGCTATGGATACCAGATTCCCAAAACCATCACTCCTGATTCCTTGAGGGATTAATAATAAGAACAAGGTGTCCACCCAGGCAGCTTTAATACACATTATGTCAGTGTTGATCAAGAATCACTTAATCTGTGAAGACCAGCCATTTGCCTGAGCAAGTCTAACAAACTTAAGGGGTCTTCATACAGCACTATGAGTCTCAGAAGTTGCACTAAAAAACTTTTTATGGGTGGACCTTACATTTCTACATCTTCTGTCTCCAGAGCAAGGACAAAGCCTATTGGAAAGGCATTTTTCGGAAGGCAGAATACTTGCTCATTATGCTATATTCAGAATTAACAGCAGGTTAGAAAAGTTATAAAAGTGCCTAAACTAAAGCCTAATTTCACCTTTTGTTTTTCTTTTTTTTTAAACAGCGCATGAGAAGCAAAATAAACTAAAATTCCCATACATTTTCATGATCTTCATAAACCTTGTTTGTACCACGATTACTTACAGGGTTTGCAGGGTTTGACTATAAAGTGTCATTAGCATCACCTATTGCTTCTTTCCAATTTTTTATTACCAATGCAGAATAAGTGACAGAGAGCAACAAATAAACTGTGGACATTTTTCTTATGAATATAAGTTTTTCATCAGAGCATTTAATACATATAGTATGAGTATGCAATATTATAATTTTTAAAACTTGTCCTTGATAATTTCTGAAAGTCTTCTTTTAAAAATCTGAAGTTTGCTTCATTCCAAGTTCAACATGCACTGAAGTCCCCAATGTGAGAAGCATTTCCCCCAGAAACTTTTACTTTGTACTGATAGCACTCCTATCACTGAAAAGTAGTGCCATATTATACTTGCAGCATATAAATCTATGTAACAGACTGCTCAAGTCTAATCTTGCTCCAAGATTGGTTCAGAAATTAATAAAAAGTTAATACCATTAACTTTTAAAACAATTTGTTCTAAAGGCAGTGTTTATGCAATGAACATTTTACATTCATTTCTGCATGAACAGATGATGCTTTCAATTATACAAGTTGCTTTACATACAAGTTCCCTAGCATCTACATAAAGAAATCTGTGGGAGATCAATTTCTACTCAAAAATGTATTGGATTAATTTTTTTTACTGTAATTTTATTAATATGATATTGCTGAATTTATTCTAAGGGAATATATTTTCTATGAAAAAGTAATATTTTCAAGGTATTTTCTACTATGTAATCTGTACACATGAAAAACAAAGATTGAAAAAAATCCCTAGAGTAGCTCCTTTCCAGATTTACTGCAACTTACTGGAAGTGTCAGGTTTTTTTTCACTTGTTAACCAGCTGTCACCTAGAATTTCATTNTCATTTTGTATTTTAAACTCATACTTTACTTTCCCTGCATGTCAAGGAAGGGAGAATAGCATGGAGTATTGATGGGAATTAAGTACTGATGACGAAGTTACTGCAACAGAAGAAGACCATCAGACTGCCCAGCTGCCAAGTTCAAGCTGTGCTCAAGCACAAAGCAGTGTAAGACCCCTTTTGGACACCACTTCTACTGAACATGGATGACCAGCAAACGAAACTATTTTCATTACTCAATTTCTGTATCTTTTCTAGCACTCTGATTATGGTAAGAAAGAGAAAAATTTAAAAAAAAAAATCCCCATTGGCAAATTTTTGTACCTGAACTTCAGTATATTTTGACTAAATTTAACCAGGGTTCTAGAGGATGCCAACACATTTCACATGTGTGTGCTTTCCAGCCAAGTGCTGGAGTTTGGAGGACAGATGTGGAAACACAGCCAACCTGACACACCCTCTGAAGAAAAGAGACAGGATCATGAACTATAAAGTTATGATTTAAGCAGCAGCATTACACTACATGAGTCTCATTACACCAAGTAAATAATTCCATTACAAACTTAATGATATTCCTGAGACACTCGCATTAGCACCACTGGTATTTTATTTATTTCAAATTACTGTTCTTATTTACCTCAGCAGGGCTCTATGTGATTAACTCCCCAGACTGCTCAGACTCCTATGGGGATGATTTATATTGTCATTCCAATATAATGTTTCCCATAATTGTACTGTGTTTAAAAAACATTAGAACCCAAGGGGCTAGACAAAGAGTTATAATATAAACAACATGCTCATATAAATCAATTTACTCCCTTGGAGGGAAAAAAATTGAAAAAAAAAGAAGTTAATAAGGTTACAGAAGAAGTACAAAGCCAATGCAACTGTTTTAAGTGTGTTTAATCAATAACTGTAAAAGCATCACAGATAATGCCTGAAAATGAAAACATAAGCAGGAATCAATTTCCACATGTGTAGTGCTATTGACGTTAGTAGACAGATCACAAAAATTAGAAAAAACATCATTTCACTGAAAAGACTCAATCCCAAAAAAGGAGTGAGTGCCTCCAGTACTTGCGCTGTATTTTTAAGCACTCTCAGACTCTTGTAAGATCAGCCTGGCACTAGTGGCAGGCATAGATTTATAAATGCATCATTTTAAAGATTCCAAGTGCATTGCAGGGATCAAGAGGTAACACATGATTTCAGAAACTGACCACTAAGGATAAAACCTAATGATAAGGGTTACATGGGTAGAAAACCAGGGAACTTCAGTCTCTCTTTTCCATTAATCACTAAAATATCTAATTTTCTTTTAAAAAAATCTCACAATTCAATTTTTAATATGCTTAATGCTATGTGCAAGCATAACTTAATACATGCAGAAGATGGATTACTTGTAGTTCAGACTGGCCTGAGCCTCTAGATGCAGTATTGTTTATTATATTCACTGATCTAATTTTGCTGTACTGTAGCTATATTCTAAGACATAGCTGCCAATCACTTTAGAATAAATTGAGTGTAATAAAAAACTACAAGACTGAAACAAGACAACAAATATTAAAAAAACCACTTTTCTGATATACTCACTGATTGAAATGTAGCAGCTCACTAAACCCAGGATGTTCTTCTCCACACAAAAGAAGAGGCAATGAAGACACAATATCCTGCTGCAGATGTACCTTTAGGATAGATGAAACTTCTATTGCTTTAGTGAGTTCATCCAAAGCCTCTTTATGGTGATTCCATTTCTGTGAGGCTACAGCTAAGTGATCAGAATCATAACTAGTTTTTGTAGTTTTAATCTTAAGTTTTCTTCACCCTAATGAAAACTACTTTTAATCTTTTTTTCTGTGCAGCCATTAGATCCAAGCATCTGTGTACTTCAAATGCCTTCTCTAAGGTACTTCCAGGCAGTGTCAGTCTTAGGTCAGACACTTGCTTTCTGTAAAGCCCTCTGCTTTTTGGGATTTAATGGAAATAATGCCACTTCACAGCAGCTGAAAATATAATCCTTCACTCATTAACTAGAATAATGAAACTTGCTGCTGATGTAAGAACTAAATCATTATCTCATATTACAAAATCTTGAGTAATAAAGGAGATGGTTTGTAAATCTGATAAGCTCATTTAAATGTTGCAAACTTATCATAGTACCAAGCCACATAAAAATATTATTTTCTTCAAGCTTGTAAAAAAAAAAAAAACCTAGTATTATGAATAGCAAAAGAAAGGACCACTGAAGGGGTAATCCTGGACATAATGTAAGACATAAATGGAGTAACACTAGAGCAGATCAGACAGAAGGAGTAACAAATTAACTGAGTGTTGATTGGTATCAACCAGTAATGGAGGAAATTGGAGTTCCTTCCCCCTGCACAACTGCCTTCTGAAACTGGGTTAAAAATTTGGCCTGAAAAAGAATGTCCTTCTGAACAGCACTAAGACCTGTGCCTGTTTCACCTTGGCACTGCCCCATCTTGAGAAAAATGAAAGCACAGCACAAGACTAATAGCAGTCATACAAGGAGCATCATGCATGTGTTGGTCAGGTGACCATGTTACCTTCCTTAGGAAGAAACCAGATAAATCAGGTGAACTAAACAGATATAACATTTCTTTCAGTCTTTTCACAGTAGGATTTTAATTTTTTTCCAAACCAGTTTTAAAAGCCAAATCCATTTATGAGCATGGCACCATTCCTTGGAAAATACAATTGTTCAGTGTTATCTATGGGTTTTGTGATTCCTGGCTTCTGACTTTCCTTAAAACAAGAAATAAAGAGCACATCTTAGCATGAAGACCCATAACAGATAATTTAAATGTCTGAATAATTTAAAGAACATAGAATATATTTAAAAATTTTAGATTGGTACAGTGGCTTACAATTGCTTAATCATAAAGTCCTCAAAAATATTATCTTTATGTTATTTTTAAAATGCTTCTTTAAAAGTATTTCTCTACAGCAAGGATGGAAAGAGGTTAGAAAGATATAGAGAAATACCATTTTTCTGCGGTTTTTTTCTAACTTATTTTCTCCTGTATCATGTACATGTTGTATGGTTAAGCATCAGGCAGCCATGGGTTTCCCAAGTGCAGCTGCACACTCCTACAGCAAAGAGCTGCCACATTAAAAAATAACAAAACATGTCTTAGCAGGGAAATTATTCCTGTTTATTCATTTTTTGCAAATTCATTAGCAAATTCTGGCAAGTCATGAATGCATTAGGTCTCTTGCCCTTGTCCATATTCAGTCTCTGTCAATGTGCTATATCCTGGGCACATCAGAGGTGCTCAGAGGCTGTGACACATCCAGGTGTGTCAGTGCTTTTCACAGCCAACCATCCTGGGTAAATTATCTGGACAATGCAAGAGGTTCTGCACTTTCTTATCAAATATATGACTGGTGCAGTTGTCTCTAGTCTGGATAGTTAAAATTAGAGTTTGGAATGGCAGAAACATAATTCAAAACTCACTATTCACAAAAGGGGAACTTGGGAATTCTTCAAAGTTATCTCATATCTACCTGCTGCCAAAAGAGGCAGCAGTCCCACTGCCTTCCCCAGACTGAGCATTGACCCAAGGCTGTCCCTTGTCTGATGCCATGGAAAGGCAGTTCATGGAACCAGCTTGGCAGCGAGTTTCTCTGCAGGACTCACTGCCACACCAGTGCCAACTGAGAGACAATTGTAGCACACAGATTACAGCAGGGAGCAAAGGTGGAAACACAGAGCTTTCTGAAATTGCAGAATCTGCTTCAGTTTACCTGTAAGCAACAGAGTATCTAAAACTGACAAGAAAGATTAAATGCAGACTAGGAAATCCAATATCCAATTACCTCTGTGGAGTTTATGTTCCTGAACCAGCTTTCATCCACAGAGGCAGCAAAGGCTAAGGTGTTCTCTCAAGACCTGGCTGGTACTTACAAATGCAATCACCAAGGACAGACCAGGGCTTGCTATTCTTCTTCTTCTTCAATCACACTGAGATATATTTATTAGTGAAAGCAGGACAGTAGTATGTGAAAGACCAATATGAAACCTCTTTTGTTCATGGAGAAGTTCGGACCACACCTTCCATTTCCTTAAATAGTATCCTCTCCATCAGGCCCTATTCTGAGCAGAATAGTAGACCAACATCCACAGCTCACAGTTCCCAGTGAATTGCAGGATCTAATCCCAAGCACAATAAAAATTACATTTTCTTCAGTTGGCCAGAGCAGCAACTATAGTACACAACAAGCCAGTTTGAAACTATCGGCCCATCTAAGTTCAGAATCGTACCACTGAAGCAGCAAAATAGAAGTTCTTTAAAACTCAGGCTGTAGAATACATGAAAGTCCTAATTAATAACAAAATGACATTGTATGAAAAATAACCTTCATCACAGTTGTTATTTTACTGTTCATAGTTGCTAGAACTATCCACAAAAGAGGCAGTTTATATAGACTTACATAAAAGTGAACAATTGTGTACCTTTAAAGCAGCTACCTCTGAGACAAAAATGCTTTTGCTTTTACCAAAGATGGGATCTGTAGGAACGTCACATTTCCCCAAATTGTAATGTAAATCTTGAGAGCACAGAAACAGGTGCTGTGAAACATGGAAAGAATTTGCCTTGGAGCAAAAAAGGTAGACAGTAATGACAGCCCATTTTATGCCCCTGTGACTGAAGAGGCAATTAGGTTTAAAAAAAAAGTTAAAGCATAGTTAACAGAGGCTCTGAGACCTGAGCTTTATTTCAGGCTACTGAAAAGGTTCTTTGAATGATCCTTTCTCTACCCCATTAATATTGTTTCCACAAAGAACAAAGGGAAACAAGCAAGCAAACATTCCATACTTTCTGCTCTATTCTGTGATTGATACTCTCAGTACTTAAGAAACGATGTGGCTTAAACTCTCATTTCCAAGCCAAGAGGAGCAACATTAGACACATATTTTATTCCAAGAACAGAAGTTTAGAGGGAAAAAGAATCAGCTACTTTATATAAACAAGGAGAAAACTTTGATTGTTCCAATTCTAAACTGCTGAGAGTTGATGAATCTCTAAGTGTATTTTTAATAAAAATTTCAGGTGAGATTTCAGGTAAATCCAGAAAGAGAATACGGGCACTAAAGTCCATGTACCCACCAAGTGACAAGAGCAGTGGCAGGGGGGCTCTTTTCACCATCCATCACCCCTCTTGGACCAGTATAAACGTGCAACAAACCCACGAAACTAGCACTGGAGGAGATGGGATGAGCATGAGTTTCATGAAATGATGG
>VZTT01036710.1:625-29491 GCA_013400855.1 Buphagus erythrorhynchus | reverse complement strand
TTTTTTTTTTTTCTCAAAGTTGTGTGAGGACCATTTGGGATAAATTAGTTAACTGTAAATTATGCCAAGGTCAGCATTTCACAGGTCACTTGAAATGCAAGTTGCTTTGCAGCACCTGCAGACCTTGATGTTGTTTGTATCCACACAGGACTGGATGCTGATAATCCAGTTAGATCCTGGTAGCATTCAGTGTTTTTTCTTTTTTCCTCTGAATTCTGCAAATGTTACAGCTTGTGACTGGATCTGCAGTCTAATATTGATTTTCCAGAAGACATATTTCAGATGTTCTTTTACTCTCTCCCCCTGACTCTTTCATCTCTCTTTTAGAGGATATTTAAGTTGTGGAATTCCCTAATCCAAAACAGTGCTATTGGTTTTTTGGGGGGGTGAAGGTGTGAGGGTGCAGCCCAAAGTGTGGGATCCCCCAGAGCAGGAGATAAAGGCCATGAAAGGGTCTGGGGGGAGGCTGCTGGATGTGCCTGGGCTGCTTCATTTCTTGGGGAACAATGGGATAAAAAGAATAGCTTTGAGCAGGTAAAGTGGAGGAAGCCTTTGGGATATGTTTGAAGTGTTTTTTGATGACTTGTAATGGTTGTATCTGGGTCTCATGTATCTTTAATCCTCTGGAAAGTTCTGCCTTCTGGTCTGGAGTAGGTAATGTGCAGCTGTTCTTGTGAGAAAAGCTGGCTCAAAGGTGTGTAGAGTTTGCTTAAAAGGAATTTGTGTTCATTAATATAATCGGTGATGTTTTTTAAAAGGCATGTTAAAAACCCACAAAAGCTTTAAGTGTTAGAAAATCTCGCAGTAGATACTGGAAGTTTTGGTTTATTGGTAGTCAGAGTAACTCCTGCACGTGTTTTGTAAAAGTAGACCCCTGAGTAAGGTGGGAGATGCTTAAATCAAAGTGGCAGATGGCAGGCAGTACAAACATGTATGAAAAGGATAGAGGCTTCTGGGGTCAATGCTTTATTTATTGATGAAAGTATTTGTTCATAATCTGCAGTGGCAGAGAAAAAGTGGATGGGATGGGCAGTGAAGGGGTGGGAGCTACAGGTGGTACAAGCTGTAGCCATTACCTGTGTAAGAGAAGTTATAAAAGCTAATATTGTAGCAGTATTTTTTTTTTAATAACATAGGTCATATATTTTTTTAAATTTTTTATTTCCCCCGCTGTGTTCTGACTGTCTTTTTCATCACTTCTGCCCGTTTTT
Source organism: Buphagus erythrorhynchus (assembly GCA_013400855.1). NCBI lineage: Eukaryota > Metazoa > Chordata > Aves > Passeriformes > Sturnidae > Buphagus > Buphagus erythrorhynchus. The sequence continues at coordinate 28,280 of VZTT01036710.1, read as the reverse complement.
CTTATTTTCTGCCATTGTCTGGGGTACTTGTTATGAAGTGCAGCTTACCAACAGCATGCTTAAATGAAAACAGTAGTGTTTGGAGATGAGGGGTGATTTATAGAAAATAAATAACGTTTCCCTGTGGAAATCACTGGAGCTCCATCCATAATGCATTGTAGGAGAAACCTGTAAAAGAGCAAAGTCATCTCCCCTATAACACATGGCCTTCCTTGGTGTGTCCTGTGGGCACATGGGTGGGCTGCATGGATGAATGCTTGTGATTCCAGCATGTGGTCACAGAACTGGGTCTCATTTGGGGAAATCCCCAACTTGGCCATGGTCACCAATGCCTTAAAATCACCGAGGTGCTGAGACTTGTGAGGTTGGATTTTGTATTGTAAGTCTGCTGACACCCTCGATCAATGGAATTGTCAGCTCAGTTTTCTCGGTTCACAGTTCTCTAATTTTGCTGTGAATTGCCTGAGGGGGGTTTCAGTAATTGTGGAAAGATGCCAGTGGTGTTCAGGTGAACTCAGGTGTGTGCAGTGAGTGCACGTGGTGCTGTTCAGGCTGGTGTGTGCCAGTGGGTACAGCCCTGAGAGGGGCCAGGAGGGCAGAAAGCTGCAGGGGAGAACTGCCAGGTACCAAAATGCTGCTCAAAAAGCACCAGAACAACACACCAAACCTACCAGAATAATCTTCATTTCAGTATTTAAAGCTGCATCATCTTTTCTTATGCAATCGTGATGGATAAATAAAGGCAGACTTACACCAGCCTTGATATGAAACAACTTCCATGGCTACAGCTCTGGAACATGGCCATGTACAGTCTTTAAAAGTGCTTAGTAAGAATTTAAGCTTTAATCTTGAGGGCTGTGGCAGAATCAGTGTGTCCTGGTAGTATCATTCTTTAATTTCCTGATGTGGTGTTTTTCTCTAAAGGCTTAGAAGCGTTTGTGTGTGAGTGGAATTTTTATGCTCTTTATGCTGTTGCATATAACACCAGAATGGTTATAGCAGAATCATTTTGTAAAGTACATATTCTCTTATTTCTTTAATTTTCTTAGAACATGATATGATGGTACTTTGGTGTAATTCAAAAAAAGAAAAGGTTTTTCAGAGCATTCTGTTCAAGAACTCTTACAGGAAATTTTGTGGAGAAGTGAAATATACTGGGAACTGCAGTAATCCTTGGACTTCAGAGGAGGATTTTCTTTCCCCCATTCTCTTTTATATGAAAATACATTTTAATAGTTGCAAAGAAAGAAAAAAATACTGACCAGAGAAACTAGTATTTCAGTTTCTGTGTCCTTTTGGAATGGTTCTAACCCTCAATCTGTTCCTGGTTCAGAGCAGTTTGTCTCCATTTTCTGGGTACCACCAGGAGGTGCTCAGGGTTTTCTTCATTTTGCAACCTAAGTGGTGTCAGGGTAGAGCCTTTGCTTAATGGGACCAGTGAAGTTGGGGATGGTATTGAGCTGGTGGCCAAAGAGTTATTCAGGGTTTGGGCTAGTTTATTATGCTTTTTCTGAAGAGTGACTGACTGCCTCCTCCCTTGGCAGCGTGTGTGGAGTTGGCTATTGCAGGTAGTGCGCTTTATTGAATATAAATTCATGTAACTATTGAGGATTATTTTTCTGTGAACAGCAAAACTGACTCCATAAAGGCAGTAGCAGCTTTCCCAAGGAGCAGTGTTCTTGCTGTGCTCAGCTGCTGGGGTGTGTGCTGGCACTGGGGTGAGGAGGGGAGCCTGGCATGTGCTCTGGGCCAGGGGACTGGCTCTCTCTGGAAATCTTCCTATTCAGCCTTAGCTCTTTCGGTTCCTAATGGGTTAAGGTATACTACAGGAAATACAGAAGAAGTTCTCTCTCTCCCAGTTCATTTTGGAGCCCTTGATTGATGCAGGGCACTCCTGTCTGGAGTAGAGCCGCAGGTCACTGGCTTCTGAGCACAAGTGTGTCTCTGCCTTTTAACTGGGGGCTGTTTGGCTTCCTCCTGCCTTGGTTTTTAAAGGCCCTTGGCAGCCCATGTGAGACTATTTGAAAGCCCTCAATTAGAGCTTTTTCCCCCCAAAGATTGCATAGTGACAGGACAAAAGCATTGTTTAAAGGCTGTTCTCATCTTGCAGTAGAACTTCTCTTTGGATGTTTCTGTAAGTTCTGCTTGGCTCATTCAGAGCATGTCTTTGGACGGGGGATTTCTTTTTGGGACAAGGAGGAGAAGGCATTGTTATTTCCGGGTTGCTTGCCATCCATTTTTGTTAATTTTATCAATTCCTAGGCTAGCGTTTTTGGTAAAATGAAGAAAAGAATTTCCTGAGCCTCTCGGTGCTGTCTGGCTCCCCTGTGTTGTCCCCGACGCGTTTGAAGTCCTGGAGACCAGAGCTCCTTGATGTAGATCTGTAGCTCGTGGGTAGGGTGATGGAGCAGAATTAGAGTTTTTGTTACTGTTCTGGCTGGAGGAAGGGCTGTGGATCAAACAGGTCACAGGAGCTGTGCTCAGGGCAGCAGTGCCCAAGGTCACACGTGGGCTGTGTGCAGGGGTGTCCCAGCACCAGGGGAGCAGCTCACACCTGCTCTGGGCTCATCTCAAAAAAACAGAATAAAGACAGTCAAAACAACACAAGGGGAATTGAGATACTATTTCTGTTTATGAACAAAACTGGGGAGTCTCCTGATTAGTTCACATTTTTCAAGTCCCGACTCCTGTCTCAATCACAGGACATATCAGAACAGACAGGAATGGACCCAGAAATTAAGATCTGCCAATGGTTTTGTCAAGGGCACATGTCATTCTAAGTCATTGTTCTCAGAGTCACTTAACATAATGTACAGGTAAAGACCAGTGAGGTTTAGTGCTTTTTGTTTCCCTGTAGTTCAGCATATGGAAATGGAAAAAAACCCCAACTACCAAACACAGAACCAACCAAGGCTTGTATAAAAATAATACCCAGCTTTTAAAGTGAAATGGCAGTGAGTAATGACTAGCATTTACTTTATTCTTATGTCTAAATTGAAATAGTTGGGGGCAGAAGCTCCCACATAATAATTGCTGTTAATTTAAAGGGACAGTGGCCTGCATCATTAATGCTCTGTCCAGTGCTGCTTCACCAGTGAATATCCACATGATGAACACACATCATCACAACTAAAGGATGTGAAATTAACACTTATTAGAATCTTCTTCAGGTTTAAATCTAAAAGCCGTTGAAAGTTGCCATTTATGATTTAGCAGAGAAAGAGTTTTATCTTCTCCTTGTAGATGTGGACTGTTTGTGGAGAGGGGAGTGTCTGTGTGTGCTGGGGAATCCTTCTGTGTCAGTGACTAAAGCAAGGCCAGCCCAGATCCTGCATTCTGCCAGTCTTTGTGCACCACTGTTCTAACAGAGAATGTCCTACAGCCTCACTGAGAGGCAAGAATGTATTTTAAAAAAATCTGTTTTACCATGGATCACTTGATTTAATTGAAGACAGTAAGAGTTCTACCTAAGAGCTTAACTAAAAGCAGATTTTAATTATGAAGTGGAAAGTACATTTGATTTGTTTTTTCAATTATTATAGATACCTCAAGGTATCAAAGTGCTTTTCTGAGCATATTTGCTCATTGATTGCACTTGAAGAGTCAGGATTAAGGACTTGCACTGTGCTTTTGCTGGCAGGGCATTCACATCCTCACCCAAGCCTGTAAGCTGAGCTGCAGCTTCCCTTCTGCCCCTGCTGAAGAAACAAAGCATTTGTGTTCCTTAGGTTTGGATTGCTTATTGTTTCTGAAGCAGTTGAGGGAAAGTAGGTGAATGTTGACAGAATCAGGACCAGCTTTGACCTACTTGTAGCTTTTCTTCTGATCTCTGTCTTGGGCATGTCACCTTATCATTTTTAAGCTACTGTTTACTCATGTGAAACCTCATCTAAAACATTGAGAACTGACAGGTGTTTGGTAATTTGAATATTAAATGTATATATCATCACTCCCACAGTTGTTCCCAAGGAGATTTTGTCACTTACCATATGAACCCAGTAAAGGGAATTCTTCTGTAATAATTTTATTTCATCCTGAACTATTGTTTAAACTTTGGGTTTGAAGTATTTTAGAGTCATTAATTTCATTCCCCTGGAATTGCACCCATGGTAGTGATTCCATCTGTTATCACAAGGTTTTTGACAGACTCAGAATAGAGAAACATATATTAGGATTTTCATGTCAGTTCATGGAGATCACTTGAAGCTAAATACAGCTGTGAAACGAGGAGGTCAAAAGGGAGAACTGCAGGTCAGATCTTGGAGTTTCTGTGGATGGAGCTGTGAGACCAAACCAGCTGCATTGTAGCACACCAGTTAATTTGGTTTATAACAGTTCAGGCTGGTTTTCTTCTGGTGGGAAGAGGGAGAGACACACTTTCCTTGAAGATCTTGTAATATTTAAAACAGTTCTGTAAGATGACATTTTGTGGGTGAGTTTTAGAAGGAGGAAAAGGCTGAGGAATCACTGTGCTGCCTCCAGCACCTGGTACAGGTCACCTGGCACCAAGATATGAACAGGGTTGGCTGGCTTATCTGAAAATCCGGATTTTGCAAATTTTGCAGTATCTCAGACATTTGAATAGTAACCAAACGCCCTCTCACAGAAATTCATCAGGTACATGTTCTGCTGCTGCAGACACGGAGGAATTCTGAGCAGTCCCACTCTCAGCAGGCTGTTCACTCAAAGGTGCTGCTCACCTCTGCACTTCAGTGTGCCTCAAATTGCCTTTTGAATCTATTGAAAAGGAGTGGTTATGGCTCCAATGTAATTGAGACTGTCAAGGAAATAGGTGGAATTTTTACAGTGAGACTTGATGGTATGTGACAGAGGATCATTCACTCCGCTGGGCCATGGTAATGGGAGACTGATGTGTCTTTAAGCGCCCTGGTAATAAATAGAACACTCATTTTTACTTCTTTTTTCCCTCTTCCTTCTTTTTCACAAGGCTGTTGGTCTTTCTTAAATCTTCGTTAACATGTGCTAAAATATAAAGCACTTCTTTCATGTTCCAAAAATATCCCATCTGAGACATCTTTTAGCCTTTTGGACTGTAGAGGTTATGAATTTATTTATTTCACACTTGTGTTTTGACATGTCCCTTCTGTTCCTACAGTAATTCAGAGAAGGAGTGACTGGGCAGGGCTGAGCACATAGAAATCTTCACATAGAAAAAAATTGCAGCAGTTTGCAATAATTTACGTAACGTACAGAGGAAGGCTGATGTGAAATGCCTTGTTACAGCTCCAAGGACACGGCTGTTAATGTGTGGTTGGGCCTTTTAGCATTGTCAGAGGAGCTGAAGGATGATCCTGAGCTGCCTTTCTGGGAGCGAGGCAGTGCTGACAGAACTCTGTCAGATGTGCTGCTCCTCTGGCTCTCAGCTCCTGCTTTGGCTTGTTCAGCAGCAGAGCAATTGAGACCTCTCTGCTCAGTGTTTACTTTGGCTGTTGTGGAGTGTTGGGCTTGGGAATTGCAGCATCTTATAGGCTCAGTGTGTATTTTAAGTAGTATTATAAAGATTGGTGATTCTAGTATCCATGCCTGTGCAAGATAAAATGCTGTTATCTAAAATAATTTCTGGTTAAGAGAATGGAAGAGAAAGTGTCAACTACAAAGCATTCTGGGTTTCAATTCTGTGTCCTGTATTATTGTAGAATACAGAATTCCTTTGAATAAGGAGTGGGCAGAGTACGTTGAGACTTGAAAGGTCAGTAAATAAGATTTGCCTCTTCCAGCTAAAAACCTTGATGAACGTTCATGGATTTGTCATCACTACAGAATTTGGGGAGATGAATATAAATAGCAGTAATTTATATAATTAAAAGGTACCCTCAGCCTCATAGATATATACATATTTATTTGTGTGTTTGTATACAAATGCATTGAAGTTTGAGGCTTAATCCTTAATCAGCAGATACAAATATGTCCCTTGGTGGAAGCAGGGAACACTGCTGTAATTACTTTGAAGTACTGAGTTCCACATATTTGTTGTACACTTTGGTTTGAATCCTCTTCTAATTTTCTCCTATGCCAAGAAACAGCCAAACATGATTTGTGGTGAAATAAGGAATGGCTGAAATAGGAGAGATATCCCCTGGAATTGTGGAGGTATTGACTGGGATGAGGTGCTGAGCTGGGATTGCTGTGTGATTTCACCAGGTGAGGTGGCACAGAGGAGTTCAGTCATCAAATTCTGTTTTTTTTTGTTCTGTCCTTGTCCAGGGAGATGTGGTGGATGGGAGGGGCAGGGAAGCTGCTGCTGAGGCAGAGGTGCTGGGATGGGTACTCGGGAAGAGAGGTATCAGTCAGGGATGTGACCAGAGACCTTATTAACCTACTTTGCTCTGGAGGTGCAGAAATACTCCAGGAACTGTGCCAAGGCCTGCAGGCTTGTTGGACGTGGAGAAGAAGGTTTCTCATCTGGGCTTTTCTTGGTTGGCTGGTGGGAATGAGAATAGAGGTCAGTGAATTGGGGCAGGAATGTGCCTGTAATAGTGGTAAAAGCTTTAAAAATAAAGAAGAAAGGACTGCAAAAATACATGGAGCTTTATGTGTTTATTCGGCATGTTATTTATTTGTGAACATCACAGACCTTACAGAGCTATGCCATTGGCTGAAAAAAAAATTAAAAATGGAATTAAAAACGTATCCGAATAAATGTCATGTGTAGCGTAGTAATTTATTGTAGCTGTGGTTCATATAGGCAGTTGAGAAGTGAATAAAAAGGTCTGAAGCATAGTCAGAAAATTTTGTGTAAATGGGGAAATAAATTTCATTTGGAAAGCAGTTCAATTTTAAGCTTCCATGAAGGAAGACAAATTAAACATTTTTAAAGATATTAACCATAACAGTATCCCTTTAATTTTCACTCCTTTCTTTTAAGTAAGATACTCTGAGTCACTTTTTGTTCAAGGAGACAGATTTCTTGCAGTAATCAGTTTTGCTTTTAGCTCTGATTTGTAAAGAATAAGTGATAATGGCACACATGCTGGAGGGTGTGATTAGAACCAACGTTAAAAGGCTTTTTTAGGACATGGATGGTTGGAAAAGGAGCTCTGGAGAGGTCTGCATTTAGCAGGAAGGAATGAAGCACACCTTTGAAGTCGCTTAACCCTTTCCCATAAAGTACCTGTCAGTGGAAATGAAATCTGGATGTTTGCTTCAGGCGTGTGAAAGTTCTACATTAAATCTGTTAGCTTGCATTCGTCAGTTCTTTCCCTGAACAGATCCCATACCACTAAAAAGACACTGAGGATATGTGTTACAAAGACTTGGCTATTTGGAGTAACTTACAGGTTTTTTGAAGTGCCTTTGGGTATTTTTTGATTACTTTACAGTATTCCATGGAGAATGTTGAGAAAACGTAATGAAATGCTGAGAATGCACATTGGTAGTCAGTTAATTAAATTGTCTTTTTGTGTAATCTTCTTAAGTAACTTATTTTCTGTTCAGTGCCTTTCCAACAAACACAAATTGTTGTTCACATGCAGATTCCTGCATGCAAAACCTACTTTACTTGCCAAATATTAAGAAAATATTTAGCAGGTGGAATATATTTTTATAGGTCCCAGATGTCTAAAAGTACAGGAAGCTTTTACTTTTATCTTTGAACACCTTCACCCAACATTTGTCAATCCAGATCAGCCTGCCCATGATCTCTTGGTCATCTGTGTCAATGAGCACTCAGACTCCTGCAGCTCACCCCCAGGGATGGGTGAAACAGGGAACTGTCTGACTTGGCTTCTCTGCCTCAAAGTTAAATCCAAGGGAAATCAAAGTTTTGCTCAGTAGTATCTCTTTATCTTTTTTCAGTTTGCTTTCATATCATATCTCTCAAAGATTTTTTTTTTTTTTTACCTACTGTAAATATTTCATTTTAGGATCTTTGAAGTATTGCCAGCTGGAGGCTGCTACAGAGCAATAGTGACCTGAAAATCATTAGCAGCACATCCAGTGCTTAAATAGCTCAAAAAATAACAGCTGTTCTTTTTGATAATGTCTTTTAACAATGAAACCTTACTTTTCCATGCTTGTGTGCTAAAAATTCTGCTGTCACTAACAGCTCTGCCTCAGTGTTTCAGACTCTTCTGTGGTGCAGCTACTGCAGGTTTTGGGATTTTTTTGAAGTCCCCAAAGTGCTGATGTGGATAGGTGGCCACACACGTCAGTGTTCATGTTGTGGGCCCTGCTGAGTTCCAGGGTGAGCAGGTATTTAACACAGCTCACAGGTGGGATAACAAATGATGTGATTTATGTCTGAGTTGTGTCTCTGGCCCCTGGGTGGGTGCAGGATGCTCCTCACCCCTCGGGATCCCGGGATTCCCTGTGCTCCCCTGGCCTGTGCTGATTCCCACTTTTATTGCTCCTTCCTGGGGACAGCCTCGTGCTCTGAGTTTAGAGCAGCCTTCCAGAGAGCTCTGGTCATGGCACTAAAGTGAACAGGACTGAGCACTGCTCTGCTGTAATATTTTCCTCCTTTTCCTAATGAATCTGTGGGTGGCTTTTCCTTTAAAAATTATAGCTGGAATGACTATGAATATCTCCTTTAAACGAGATTGTATCAGCTTTTGCATCTCTCAGACAATGTGTGTACAGCCAGAGGGTAAAACCCATTATAATGCCACGCTAATTGCATGAGTGTGTGTGCTAAAACTCTCTTGTTGTGAGAAATCCAACCAAAACAAACGTGGGGGGAGCCCAGGTCACCCCGCTGGCAGGACAGGTTGCAGGGTGGCCTGTGACACACAGCACACACTGGCTGCACACACAGGGGCAGAGGACTCCTATGAAATCAGAAAATTGGGCTCCTCAAATCACAATCTGGTTATCTACGAGGAGGCTGTGCTGGTTCTCACTGCTGGGAGGAGGCACCTCTAGAGAAACAGTTCATGTCTTACCCAAGAGCCCTGAAAAGGAGATGAACTCCACCTCTCCCTGTGCTCCTCCCTTGGCAGAGGCAGTGTGGCTGGCTGAGATCCTCTCTGACATTTGCCCAGGCTGCCATTGTCCCTGAACAAGCATCTGTCTGTCTGTCCTGCCTTTGTCCGTGCTGCTGGCTGTGTCACGGTGCCAGCCCAGCTGTTTGGGGCCAGCCCAGCTGTTTGGGGCCAGCCCGAGCTGCACAGCCCTGCCCAGCTCAGGAGCACCACACTCACAGCTTTGGGCTGCAAAACTCACTTTCAGGCTACTGAAGTTAGACAGAACCGTTTAGCATTGGAATAATTTAACTTCCATTAGGAATTGTCACAGAGCTTTAAAAGGCATTTTATGTGCCTTGGGTCAGTGTGGGACATGGACTGCAGTCTGTGATGGGAGAAAATACTGCTGGCACTAGGCAAGGTCACTGGAGAGCTGGAGCATCACCTTTGTCCTGTCTCCCTGGTGTTTGAATCTTTTTAATGGTAAATTGCTAAAGCAGCTGCTTTGCTTAAAAACTCAGCCTGGACACATTTCCTTTTTTACCTTCAGTAAGACGTCTGTTGCTAAATCCACACATATATATATATATATAGGTTTATTTTCTTAAGTATTTCACACTTAGGTGCTTATTTTCCTCACCTCTCCCCTCTGTTACCTAACAGTCCATTAAATGTTGTGCATGAGTTTTTGTGACATTTTGGTGGGGCTCAGTGCCTGGCAGTGGCTTTACAGAGAACAGAAACTGCTCTCATGGCCTGTGCCTGTGTGCAAATTTTATGTACCCAATCAAGCATTTCCCAGATAAGAGATCTGATAAGTGCACAGCCTCTCCCTGCCCTTCCACTTCAGTCCTGGGACTCTTGTGGGTTTGTGAGCTTTTCTAAGGGATTTTTAATATCATCCCATGCTCAAGTATATTTTGAAATACGCCAAGATGTGATTGATTGCGATCCCATGTACTGAAAAAGTGGCATTTTGGTATCACATGCCCTTGAGTGTGAGCTGTGCTGTTTGTTTTAAAGTGGTACATCAAACATGCCTGGGTGAGCAGCTGAAATGCTTGTGGGACCAGGTCACTTACATATCTCAGGGTAAGGCTTGCTGGAAAAGCTTGTGTGATTAAGAGTCAAGTAACTGAGGAAAAAAGTTCACTGACTAGTAAGAAAAACTTGCAGAGTAATCCTATTAAATTCCCTCCCTTCTGGGAAGTCCTGATGTAAATTTATAGATGTTCTCTATAAATGTGAAGCAAGGTTTGTTTCCCTGATAGAACAAACTCCACCAGCAGTTTCCCACACCACCCCAAGAACATTCTTTCATTATCTTGCTCCTGTGTAATAATTGCACGGAGCAGTCACAAACTTGTTTTTCTACCAGTAGAAACTACGGAACAATGTGTATGCCTTGACCTGGATTCAGGGAGAGAAAAAGTCACTGTTGGCGTAGACTCCGCCTTGAAAATTTGCTATCAGTGTGGCAGAGTTGCTAAAGGCTTATAATGCGTAATTGAAACGGCTGAATGCCTGCAAGGATTCTTTGAGATAAGGATTGTCTTTGAAAACATTTTAACTAGAGGTCTGGATTGTGTCATTAATCTCTTCTGTAGTCCTATTACTTTTAAAAATTGTATTATTTCTGGTGTGATTTGCCTGCAAAGTAAATAGAAGGTGCAGGTTTTGTAAAGTATCTTTTTTCTTTATGTGTTTTATGTCAGACTATTTTAAAAGCTTTTTATGTAGTTCTTAAATATAGCAAGATATACATCCATTATGTATAATCAGCAGAACAAAAGGGTTTCTGATGGCAGGATAGGGCACCCACTGCACTTCAGGGGATGCTGGCCCCAGGGCTGGTCTCCTGCTGTCCCTCACCTGCTGGGATTGTGATCCCCAAAACGTCCTTGCCCTTTTCCCCAGCTGTGTGCTGGCCCAGCTCCCCTCTGTCACTGCAGGGATGTCACTTGGGATGGCTCCACTCAGAGTTCAGTGCTGGATCTCCCAGCTCAGGGTCACTGTTCCAGTGCCACTGCTAAAGGCATGCTTAGAGCTGAACTGTCTGCCTTGATACAAGACTTATTCACTTATTTTTACCCCATACCTGTATATAAATTTTTGCTCAGTTATTTTTGGTTTGAATCTTGGCCTCTGATCTCTTTATCCCCAGCTGTGAGTGGAGCCTTTGAGGCTTCAGTAGTGTGCTGAAAGTGCAGAAGTGGCTGTGCTGATGGATGATGGATGTTTGGATGGATGGATGGATGGATGATGGATGGATGGATGGATGGATGGATGGATGGAGGGATGGAGGGATGGAGGGATAGATGGATGATGGCTGGCTGGCTCCTGCCTGCTGGGCCCTTTGCTGTGGGATTCACCCATGCTGGGGTGTCCTCACAAAGCAGGGCAGGGAATTCAAATGGGCTCTTCTGAGAGCAGCAGTAAGTAAAGCTGCCTTTCTAGCTGTTCTCTCAATTAGCTCCTAGGAGATTTTCCTGTTTTTCTAGTTTCTCCTGGGGATATGTGACCCGATAGCATATTGCTATAAATAATTATTTTACTAGTATCAAAGTAGGTACTGTACACAAACACAAAGCAACATTTTCAGCATCTTTTTTTGGATGCATCATGGATTAAAAGCCCTTGTCAGATTATTTTTATCTGTGTTTCTCACCACAGAAATAGTGTGATATCACCTTTCCCAAGTGCCCCCTTGCCCCTTATTTAAAATACAAATGTGCAGGGCTGTTAACAGGTGTCTGACCAAGGTGTTGGGACTGACTTTGGATTGGTTGAACTGGTTTGAAATCAGATGTGGTAATTGGGAGTGAGGTGGATACCTGAACACCCCAGTCTAATTTATTATTTAGGTATTTAAAACATGGACCTGACGCATAAGAAGCTGCCTTGCATGTCTGCTGTTGAGGAGCCACATGAGAGAGAAAAGCCAGCAATTTTTAAAGGACAAATGTAGTTATCAGGGTGCACAGCTGGATGTGGGTTCTTCTGTGGGTTCAACACTGCACTGAGATTGAAGTTATTTTGGTCATCCCAGTAAAAATGTGCATATATTCTGTAGTGATGTTTGAGAAACTCACCTTAAAAACTGGGATTGGGAATTGAGCACCATAATCTCCTTGCTCTAGTTTTATGATTCTCATTATAAAATTCTATTTTCAGAATCCAATTATTTTAAATTAAAATACTTGCCATGTGCAAAGCACCTTATAATTCCTGAGCTACTATACTTGCATTCCATAAGTTGTGTGGGAGAAAGACCAGTATCACTCCTGTTTGACATTTGTGGAAACTTAGATACCACCAGCTGTAGCTTCTCCAGATGTGAAGTGTTTTGGTGATAGACCAATAAATAGTCTTACACTTGCCAGTGTTCTGTCAGAACAGGATTATTGCATCTTTTACCCTCTTTGGAGAGGAAGAAGTGAGCAATAGACTTGATCAAATCCGATCTGGGTAACTGAGAGAGTGTATGAGGTTTTAATGAGGTATTTTTGGGAGGTGAAGGAGATGTTGATCCTGACATCACTCCAGGTGTTGATGTCACAATGAGCTCAGTGTGTGGCACTGCTGGGCTGGGGTGTGTGCTCCATCCATGGAATGGTCACATCTGTGTGACACTGCCTCTGCAGGACAGTGCTCAGTGCCCTCACATTAATGCTTTTTTCCCCAGAAATGTCTTCACCTTGTTTTAGATTTAGAAAATCTGTCTAACAGAAGTATATGATGTTCTTTATCTTTTATTCTGTAGGTCAGTAACAGATCCACGAGATGGAAAGAGAGTTGCACTCAAAAAGATGCCCAACGTCTTCCAAAATTTGGTCTCTTGTAAAAGGGTCTTCCGGGAGTTGAAGATGTTGTGTTTTTTTAAGCATGACAATGTAAGTAAATCCAAAGTTATCTTGAAATCTTTGAGAAAAGCTAAATGTAAAATGGAGCTATCTGTAACAGAAGTGTGTTTTGTTACAGAATATCTAAAATGCTTTAAGAGCTCTCTGATTTTACAGTGATCAGATTTTCTGGAAACTCTGATATTACTGTTACTATAAAAATGGAACTATCAAGAACCTAAGGATACTCATAATTTCCCCTCCAAAGTGTTTGCAAACAGACAATCAGACACTTCTGCCCAGTCTTATCTCAGGCTTTGGGTGAATGTCAGGCTGCACAGAGCTGTGTCAGCTGGACCTTGTTCCTTCTGAGCTGTTCTGCACTCCATGGTCCTGTCCCTTTCCTGGTCCTCTCCCAGACCTGCTTTAGATAACATCAGTCAGCTTAAGTTAAAATATTTAAACACTATTTGGGTTGACTCGTGAAGTTTGAAGTGCATCTGAAGTTTGGGTGCTTCACCCAAATGTCATGAACATTCCTAGGATAGGATCCAAATGACCACACCAAGGAGCATCTTTTTCTGTGAGAGGATGTGAATTTTCTGCTGCTGCTGCTTTTCTACATTTTTGGGTTTTTTTACCTTTTTTACCTTTTTCTACCACTGAGCTGCTTATGCAGAATGGGAACAACTTTGGGGTTTGCAATTCCCATGTGGAAGCAGTGAATCACAAAACTCTGAAAGACTAAAGGCAGAACAAAGTGTAATATCTTCTGCTTTTACATTTCTTTGCTGGAATTACTTATTTGAAAGATTTTATGCTCATATATATTGTAAAGAAACCACTTTTTATTGGATAGATTAATTTGTGCTTTCAAACTACTACTCAAACAGCTGGAAAAAATTCTTGAGTTAAAAAAGAGAGAGAGACATTGAAAGTACAGAATATCTGACATGGTAGGTTATTAAATTTACATACCTGGTGAGACAGAACATTGGTCTGTCTGTGGGGGAGAATAAAACAAAGCCATGTGAGAAATGTGCAGTCTGTCTTTTTGAAAGGGATTTGTTTTTGTTTGACTGGAGTAGGCCTTGACCTTGTGTGGTGTTTCCTAGGTACTCTCTGCCCTCGACATCCTCCAGCCTCCACACATTGACTATTTTGAAGAAATGTATCCTAAATATAAAAATAGAACATCTGAATTGAGGTAGGTGTGATTTTCATTAGCTGAGGAACTACCAGTATTTGGTGTAATCTGTGAAATGGAACCACAAAAGCCCTGAGCCTGCATGTGGACAGTTTTATTTCAAGAAGTGAACCTGTGGCACCCAGAACTGCAGGGGGGTGCTGGAGGTGGGGTGGGGCAGGGCTGAGCTGAACCTTTGACTCCACATGAGCCAGGACGTGCAGGGAGTGTGGGACTGACCAGCAGGCCCTGCTGCTGCTCAGGGGATTCCTCCAGAATACTGTTTTGAAAACTATATCCAGTAATGAATCTCCTCTCAGTCATTAAAAGACTTTGTGGTGGTTTCAGAGAATTCTGCCTTCACAGGCTTTGAAACCCTGATTTATCAGGAGGTGTCAGTGGATTGGCAGGGCTGTGGCTTTCCTTGGTCAGCTCTGTCCTGGTCCAGCACGCTTTGCCCAGAGCTGTGTCCCACGAGTTCTGTGTCACTGATGCACAGGTACCAGCTGCCTGTGGGGAACTGCATTCTGGCAGTGAGTTTGAGGGGAAAACTTGACCTGAGTGTTTGGTTTGGTTTTTTTCCTTTTCAGACCTGGCTTGGGCTGTCTTCTAGTTGTGAAGTAGGGAATTTCTGCTTTCTGAAATGCTGGAAGGTGAATCCCTGAGCTGGGAGGGCTCTGACTCCCATGGGAAGAGAAGTTCTTTGCCACTCCTGTGGTTAGACTTGGGCAGGTTGGGTTTTGTTGCTGGTGGGTCTCAGCTGCTTTTTTGTATGACCCACTTTACAATTAATGGATGGGAAATTGTCATTATTTTTAGGTAACCTGAGCTTTTGAAATATGGTTTGATCTATTTATATAATACCTTGGATTGGTTGGTGAAGAAAGTAGGTGTAATCAATCTGGTGATTTTAACCAAAGTACAGCACAATTTGTTGGTGGAGAAAAACATTACTTAGTTGAAAATATTGCTGTGCTGTACTGAAGCTTTTTCATATGAGTTTAGGTAAAGCTTTAAAATTCTGCTTTGATATTTCTTTCACGTGAAGAGCATATAAGTATCTTCAGAAACTGGATTTTGGTTATGTGCACTAGTTCAATGCCCTCATTTAGAACAAGTCATATGAGTTATAAATCAGATCTAGGTTAAGGATTACTCCTTCCGTGTAATTGTACAATCAAGAATATTTAAATGGGATAAGCTTATTTTTATGAGCTTAGCTGCTGCCAAGTTTTGAATATAAAACCAGACTGGTAGTTTCCTTCATGGCTAACTGACTTTAAGTCATTCTGAGTAGTGTTCTATAGGGCTGTCTTTTTTTATATTTTTGTTAATTTCTTGACTCTGATATGGGCAATAGAAGACTATTGCTCTGTGTAATCTTCTTTGTCCTTTCTTTTGAAATAATTACAATAACTGCACTTAGGACCCTTAAATTCCTTAAAAGAATGAATTAGTAAATGTTTTGATTTCTATACTCATTTTTAATTGCATGTTTTTCTGCTTACTGTAGTGTAAGGAGAACTTATTTGATTTGTTTGAAGATCAGGTAAAGATGTTCCATATTTGGGGGATGTAGCTGTCAAAACTTCTTTTGCTGATCCACTAGTAGAGTTCTTAAAGATATCATAGGGTTGTTCCATTTTTACAGTAGGACAGAGTGAACAGTGACAAAAGTGTAAAGGGCTGGAGTTGGTACTGAGTGATTTCCTTTGTTCTTTCCAAAGGGTTGTAGTGCCCTTTTTGGGGAAAGAAATGTAATAAAAGAATGACTAAAATGATATGAATGATGTGTTGCAAATGAGCTGGTACAGTTCATTTCAATTATTCAGTGTTTCGTAGGTACCAGCAGGAATTGCAGAGTGTATTTTTTAAAGAGAACTAATTATAAAACCACCTTAAAATTTTAATGATAAATTAAAAGATTTCTTAGGAAACTGGCGATGAATAAAGGAATTTTAATCTAGTGAGATTTTTGTTTTTGGATGAAAATTCCTGGCAAACACTCAGATTAAGATATAATTTGAATTAATAATGAAGCTTTCGGTTGAAAATCTATGTGGCCATTTTGAATCCTACAGGTATTGATGTTTTTATCACCAACATCACCTAGTGCAACAATGAATGATTGATAGCTCTTTTTTCCAATTACAAAATCTTCCACAGTTGATTGTAATACTGAATACTGAACTGCAGATCCAGGGGTGTTCTTTAAGAACTATCCAAAGTTTCTCTAGTAACTTTTTGGAAAGTACTTTGCCTGTTAAAGTGAATATCAGAAGCTGCTGAAAAGTCCCCACTTCCCAGGGGTGGGGTCTGGAAAAGCTTTGAATAGCAGTGAAAGCAAAGAAGATGTGCAGTGAATTTCCCAGAGAGGTGACAGAGCTGTTTCCATGGGTTGTGGGGTGGGTGCCTGTCTGTAGGGTGGAGGAGGGCAGAGAGGAGCAGGGTAAGGTGTGTTCTGCAGGCAGACAGGGGCAGTGCCAGCCCTGGCAGTGCTCGCCCTGGGGGAGGATTTTCCTTCTGATCCATGGCTAGGGCGAGTTCCCCTGGCCAGCACCCAAAGCAGCTGGGCTGGGGCTGCCAGGGTTCCTCCTGGGCCATGGAATTGGGGTTTCAGGGATGCAGAGACCAAATAAAGCACGGCCCAAGCCATGATGAGGGTGCCACCTCACCAAGGGCACTTCACCCCTTCCTAACATTTATCTGTCACTTTATAAAATTTCCCAACTCAGCAGGTCCCAGCCAGCAGAGCAAGTCGAGTTCTTTTGTGCCGCGCATTTGCTTTGATAATTACTCTGAAGCAAATTGGTACATTTGTAGATCTAATTTTATACAGCTACTTAACTAATTACTGCTGTCAGGAGCAATTTCTCTCTGGTAGCAGTGCAGGGTAGTGGTGTGTTCAGCACCAGTGGCTGCCCCATGGCCAGAGCTTGGTGCTTCCAGTTAAAAAAACCAAACTGCAGGTGCCTGTGAGAGGGCACTGGAAGCCCCTGGCTTTGGGCTGCTGCTTTTGCTGAATGTCCCCAGCAGTGGTGGGTGCAGCAGGGTCCCAGGCAGGAGGAGAGGCTGCTTTGTCACAGCAGAACCTCCTGCTCCTCTCAGAGCCTGGTTAAATTACCCAGAGACAATAATCAGATCGCTGCTGCCGGGCTAATGGCACCTCTGAGCCCTGTCAAGGGCTTTATTTAATGCGCCCCAGACCTGGAGTGGTGCAGGTGCCATTTCAGGCCCTCATTTCATTTAAGCTGCTTTAGTTGGCATGGCAACTAGTTGAGACATCTGGGAGACATTATGCTCGGGATTGAGATTTAGGAGGATTTGTGGCGTAGCAAAACAAAAATCTTGTCATAATAAAGTGCAGAGTAATGCTGTTGGGTTTTTAAAAACGTTTTGCATTGAATTGAATGTAAAGATTTGTTGCAGGTATAAGGTAAACTGCAAATTTTAAAAGTCCGGTATAAATATTTAAAAGGGTCTTTGCTAAAGGAAAAGAAAAATTAGAGGACTACAAATTATGGTGCTGGAGGGTTGGGTTTTTTCTTAATGAATTCTTTATGAATGCAATTTTAATATTTTTTTCCTCAAAAAGTTGGAGATATTTAATTTATAAAATGAGTTTTTGTGTGGTGTTCTGTTGGCAGATGAACCCTTTGGCCAACAGGGATTTGGCCTGGAGAGGGTTTGTAGAGCAACAGATGAAAGCAGAGCATTGACTGAGTAGAGATGAAAGAAAATGAGCATTCAATATCAGTTAACACGGGGCAAATGTGTTCTACCTCCTTCAGCCACAAATGTGATAATAGCAGAGACTTCTGTTTCAAGTGTGATTGCTAAACTCAGCTTTTAAAGCAGTACCGTTTTTAATTAATGCCTGTAGTGCCCCGGGTATTTATTGTGATGATTTCTGTGTGTGCTGTGGTTGTCCCACACCCAGGGCATTGTCAGGGTGCTCTCCATCCCTGGTGGAGGTGTTTCACCCCATTTCCCTGCTTTAGGAGCCCCTGGACACACACAGACCCCCAGGACCCCCTCCCCCCAGGCTCAGGTGTAATTTAACTTTGTACAACCTCCTTCATGCAAACTGGCACGGACTAATCTCTTTTCTTTCACAAGCCGTTTTTTATTTTCATTCCTGTAAGAATCTGACCTCTGAAGCAGCTTTCTTCTCTTTGACTCAGTAGTTCTGGGCTGTAAGAGCTCGAGTAGGAGTTAGTGAATGTTTCAAGAAGTTCTGTGCCTGTTCTGCTTTTCCTTAACCCTGAGCTGCAGCTATGTTGTCACGGAGTTGATGCAGAGTGACCTCCATAAGATCATCGTCTCTCCTCAGCCACTCAGCTCCGATCATGTCAAAGTTTTTCTTTACCAGATTTTAAGAGGTAATTTTTCTTCTTCTAAAATTAATGAAAATTATGTAGTAGAGATATTTTTTTTTTCCTTAATGTTTATTCTCAAGACATTCTCATCTTGAATAGCTTCCTGTAGGAACTTCTTTTAATTTCATATTTGAATAAATACCAAGCATGAATTACTGTAGCTACAAGAGCTTGGCACCCCTGCTGCCCTAAAGCATTGTCAGGGAAAGAAAAGTCATGCTTTTAGAATCAAGGAACAGAAAGGACACCTGGACTGAACCAGATGGATAAATATGTATAATTTTACCCACTTAAGGTAAAAATTGTTACTGAAAAACAGAGCAGTAAGAGGTATCTGAAAATTCCAGTGTGGGGATTAGCAGAGTATCCATGCCATAATCAGAGAGATGATGTTTTGCTTTTGATTTGTTGTTTGTTGGATTTTTGGGGGGAGGGGGTTTTTTATAAAAAGACTACTAAATTCCTTTCTCTGCCTATTTTACATACTCGAAAATATTACCCTGTCATTAAGTGACTGAGTGTGCACTGGTGGCTGGGAGTTCCTCTCAGTTATAAAAGCTGAGGCACAGGCAAAGTCTTTGCTAATCAGGAGTTGCCAGACCTTCCAGGAAAATGTTGTCAGCCTTAAATTTCTTTTAAAAGGGAAAAAATATATTTATTTTAATTTCCTTTAATATTTCAGGTCTGAAATATCTACATTCTGCTGGCATTTTACATCGAGACATTAAACCAGGGAACCTACTCGTGAACAGCAACTGTGTCCTTAAGGTGCTACTTACATTTATTGAAGATGTTCGTGTGTGTGTTGTTCATTTTTAAACAAAAAACATTCAGTGTGAACACTTGCCCTGAAAGACCATGTAAATGGAAAAAAATCCCACAGATTTTTTAAAAAGTAGAAATGAAGCAAACATTTGCCTTTCCCCTTTTCTCCCTGCCTCTCCCCACATCTCTGAAAGCAAGAGAGAGAAAATGAATTCTGAGTTTGACTTGAGGGGGATCTCCTGTGCCTGAAGGGGCAGGAGGTTCTTGGGGTGCCTCAGTGTCCCTGTGCTCCTCAGGGGAAGATGACACCAAATGCCCAAGGCACTTCCATTAACCTTGGGTACATGGAATTTGGGGGACTGAGGTGTGTTGTACAGCTGTGCCAAACACAAAAATTCAGTGTTGCTTACAGGGGTTTGTTAAGAATTCTAATTGGGAAAGTTTAGTCTCTTAACCCTTCTGGTTCAAGACATTTTTAACAATTCTCCAAGCCCAAATGAGCAGAGCTGAATCTTTAATATTTTGAGACATGTCATGAGCAAATGAAGTTTGTTTGCCTTGAAATACTCTGCACCCAGAGGCTGGGTTTTTCTAGTGCAAGATTATAAATATTGTAATGCCAACTTAAAATGTACTGTGATTTCAAATCAAACTGTAGGAAGTTTAAATGGCTGTGGAACAAAGCAACATCATTTCCTCCTGTCCCCTCTCCCCTGGCTTGTGCAGTCACAGCAGATTATCTGATGTGGTCAAATGCCAGTTGGGGATTCCCTGCCTCCTTCCCGGGAGGTTGCCTATTTGAAACGCAGAAGGTGTTTTGGTTGTTTTAATTTTTTTATTTACCTTCTCAATTTAGATTTGTGATTTTGGATTGGCCAGGGTGGAAGAGTTAGACGAGTCGCGGCACATGACTCAGGAAGTTGTCACTCAGTATTACCGCGCTCCGGAGATCCTGATGGGCAGCCGGCACTACAGCAATGCCATCGACATCTGGTCTGTTGGCTGCATCTTTGCAGAGTTGCTTGGCAGAAGGATATTGTTCCAGGCACAGAGTCCCATCCAGCAGGTATCCATCCTCACCTCTCCCTGCCTGCTGCCCCTCCTGCTCCTGCTCCTGAGGCCCTGCTGCACCTCAGGGGACACAGGGAGGGGCTGGAGCGTGTCCAGGGATGGGAATGGAGCTGGGAAGGGGCTGGAGCAGCTGAGGGAGCTGGGAAGGAGCTCAGCCTGCAGAAAAGGAGGCTCAGGGGGGCCCTTGTGGCTCTGCACAGCTCCCTGACAGGAGGGGACAGCCGGGGGGTCGGGCTGTGCTGCCAGGGAGCAGGGACAGGATGTTAATTTGTGTTAGCCCAGGGATGGGCTGCTCTGGTGGAGGGTCTGAGCCGTGTGTGTGTGCTCTGTGTGCAGCTGGATCTGATCACAGACCTGCTGGGCACGCCGTCGCTGGAGGCGATGAGGACGGCTTGTGAAGGCGCCAAGGCACACATACTCAGGGGTCCTCATAAACAGGTACTGCCAGGGCTGCTCTGCCCACCCAGAGCCACCAGGCAGGGCTTCCTCTGGCCAGGACTCAGGGCTCACATCCTCATTCAGTTCCCATGGGCTGTTGGTTAAAAACTCTCAGCTCAGAGGTTTGGTCTCAGAGCTGGGTATGCCTGGCAGCGGGGCTGAGCAGCTGATTGAGGTGGTTGAGGTGCTCAGGGATGGGGTTGATTTGTGGTGGGTCCAACTGCTGTGGAGACAAAGGAAGGGGACTTTTCACTAGCCAGGGGCATTTCTGGCTTCTGCCTTGAGGGTGTTTTTGGACTTGATGACCCAGGTGAAATTGTCCCTTTCTGAGGTGACAGTGTTTTGATAGCTACATTGAATGAAGATGTTAAATTTAAGTGTTAGTACTGGCAAGAGACATAAATTAAAATTGACAGTATAATTCAGAAAGCCCTGGAGGGCTGCTGCACTGCCAGGATCAGGAGTGTTAGAGGTGGGATTCACCCACTGCCCAGAACCAAAGGCAGAATCTCCTGCACCCCTGAGCTCAGACCTGAAAGCTGAGATACAGCATTCAACACAACTGGAGTAAAAGTTAGTTTAGAAAAAGACACCAAACAAAGGAAAAAGGCAGGATGGAGTCATTGTGCTGACTGGGCAATAAAAAGGGCAAATGCAATATAATGTTAACAGATACAAAGAAATGCTTGTACAGGCGTCTCTAATGCAGGGATGTGGCTCTGTGGCCCTCCAGTAGGGTCATTTTTATGATTGCTAACAAAATTAACAAAATTATTGCCCTGTACTTGCTCCAGCAGTTAAGTTTGCATCATTATTTTCTGCATGTTGAAGTAATTTCTCATGTCCGCTCACTACAATAGTAGTTACCATAGGAATGAGCATTGCATGTATATTCTGCTTTTCTGCTTTATTATTGACATGTGGGAGTTCTGCCTCCCTGGCACTTTGGATCCACTATATAAAGTTGTCACTGTTCCATTTCATGACAGGATTTTTTAGTTTGAGCATTAACAATAGGAGGATTTCCTTCAGATTTGCTCTACCAGTTTTAAGTCAAGTATATTTTTCTGCTGTCATGTGCTAGAAGACTTGTGACTCCTAAACCCAGTGTCTTAAGACCCAAAGGATGGTGGAATCCTAAAAAGCAAGTGAGGTGAAATGGTATAAAAAGTTTCCAGTACAGATTTAATGTCCTGTAGCCACAAAGTTGTAAGAAATACACTCCAGGAGTTAGTTCTGTGTGTGCTGATATTTTTTTTTTCCATTCTCAGTGGAGTGCCCTGGGAGCTGCTGTGCTCATTGCCCCCTGGAGCCAGGGGACACAGAGCATCCAGGTGATTAATGATATTTTTATTTTCAACTTGAAGCACGCTTCATGTTTGAGTGCAAATTCCTGGCTTTTCATATTCTGAAATGGAGCTTTTGCTGGTTGTAAGTGGTTAAATGTTACTGCTTTCCAAATTAGACTAATAGGGAGAGAAACCCAAGTTAGAAACGGGCGATTGCTTTGTCACACTGACTATTTTTACTCGCCGTAGGTGAGCGCAGTGGGAGAGAGGGGTGAGGCATTTTGCTGCTCCTGTAAAAATAGATTAATGTGAGAAGTTTCTGATGAAACCCCCCCACCCCACTGTGTGCTGCCAAAATGGGCATTTACATACTCCACAGACTTTGTCAGTTTGGTGTTTAAAAGTTCGAGTGAACTGTGTCCCAGGCAGCCCCAGGGTGAATGAGCTGTCCCTGTCCCTGTCCCTGCTGACCCCTTCCCAAAGGAAAACGTGTGCAGTCCATCCCCTGCCTGCTGTGATCCCTCTGCTGTGGGAGGGCAAGCCAGGAGGAGGAGAGTTACCAACCACTGCAGCTTTATATTCCAGAGACTGCCCTGAGAAACCAAGGCTGGGAAGTGCTCAGGGCTCTGTGCAGCTCAGGGTTAACTTGGACTGATGTCACTGTGGAGGTGTAATTCTCATTTATACTGGGAAATTTACAGCAGCCCTGACATCCAGTACAGTCCTTCTGTCACTCTGAGTCACATATGGATTGCCTGGGCAAGGAAAAGCAAAGTAATCCATAATTTGGGAGGGACTGAGATTTAAAAATGAACTACTGGAAATGATGGAGTTAAATCAAACCCTGGGGCAGCTACAGCTGGGAGTGGTGTCTGTATAGAAAAATATATAAATAAAAGCAGGTTTTTCTGGGGATTACATCTGAACTAGGGGAAACAGTGATCAATCAGACCTTTCTTACAGTTGCTGGGTTTTGTGGTGGTGGTTATTGTCATGCTGGGAAGCATTAGGTGCCACTTGTCCCCTTTAACAAGGAGTTTGTCCTTGCTGACTGTGGAACAGCGCGGGTGGGAACAGGGTTTTCCTGTGATGGATCTGACAGGACACTCTGTGCTTCTCTTCCATTCCCCCTACAGCCATCCCTTCCTGTCCTATATACACTCTCCAGTCAAGCTACACATGAAGCAGTTCATCTCCTTTGCAGGATGTTGGTCTTTGATCCAGTAAGTAGGACTGAAAATCACCTCTAATACTTCTGGTTTGAACAGTTTTTTGTTGTCTGCTGCTTAAATGAGTGTTGTAAGTCAAGGACTGCTTTAGCTGGTTTCCTTCTACATGGCATTGCAGTACTTTTGGTCCATAAAAAATGTAAAAATATCATATAATTGGCCAATCAATTCCCCCTGGAAGGGGGGTTTCATGTTTCAAACCAAGTGGTCCTGGGAAGGAAGCTCTGGCAGTGGGAAGGATGAGGCTGTGCATGACTCATGCTCTTTTCCGAGCTGGGTGTAGGTAGCAGAACATCAGCTACTTTGATGCAGTTCTAATTAGGGACACGGGGGTGTTCCTGGTCTTGCAGCACACAAAAAATTCCTCCTGCATCCCCAATCACAGAACAGGATCGTTTTTCCACGAGCATCTGTTTTTCTAATAGAAATGAGCTGCTGTGAATTTTGGATTTCATTTCTTGGGACATTGCAGAGAATTGTCACGAGAAAATCTGATATGGGAATTGATAATCTTAATTATTTCATTCCCACAGAACCCCCCCAACATTGCAAATGTAAAACAGAGTGACTGCAGTGCAAAGGAGGCTGGGGCTTGATGAAGCATTTAGAAGCACTGCCTTTGGAGTGTATTTTTTTAAACCTTAAGATTGCTTTGCTGAACAGAACCATGGAAATGTTAAACCATAACTTCTACATTAAAAAAAAATTCCTTTCTGACTCCTTCAACACTTAGAATGCTGTTTTTCCCAGCTAGTTTTGATTTATTGCAGGAGTCATAATTTTAAGGTTATCTGGACAAAAAAACCCGTTGAAAACCATGTTCCTAAAAGCCATATGATGATGATCAGGGTTTGCCATGGTGGCTGTGAGCAGGGAGGTCGGTGCCACCAGCCGGGCTGGTTTGTGAGCCTCAGCTCCCCTCTAGTGGCAGAGCCTGACACGAGCCCCTCCTTTCACAGATGATGGGTTTATAAAGCAGCTGAGCATTCATGGCTGAGCAGTTGCAGTAGCTCTGAACACACTCTTGCTCTCTTCCCTCCCCGTGCTGTTCCCAGTCCAAAAGGATATCTGCTAAGGATGCCTTAGCTCACCCCTACCTGGACGAGGGGCGCCTGCGGTACCACACCTGTATGTGCAAATGTTGTTTCTCCACCTCGACTGGCAGAGTTTATACCAGTGACTTTGAACCCATCACTAACCCCAAATTCGATGACACTTTTGAGAAGAACCTCAGTTCTGTTCGGCAGGTTAAAGGTGAGCAGGAGTGAACCTTGCATGTGCAGTTGTTTCCCTGCAGCGGGGGGATGTGGGATGGACTTGGCATGGAGTTGAGATTTGTGTTCTGGATCCACGCTGTGTCTCTGGTGCTGTTTCCCTTTAGGTATTTTTCCATAGTAGAGACTGGAAATATTTTCTTTTCACCAAAAGAACAGAATTGTCAGTGTTCTGAGCTGAGGCAGTGGCACAAGCATGAGCTGACCTGCAGAAGTCTGTGGGTTTCAGACCTCACCAGTGCCCATCCCTGGTGCCCTGTTCCTCATCCTTTTGTTGAAGGATGGCACTGGGGGAAGGCGAAGTCACTGTGTGGCCTTTTGGGGCTGTGAGGTGTGACCTCCACAGCTGTCCTGCAGAAAGGGGCAGCAGCAGCCAGAGCTGAAGCTGAGCAGTCAAATTTAGGGAAGCTGGAGCTCTTTTATCCTCACTAAAATGAACTCTCAATAAGGGAAGTTCTGTTCTCCAGCTGACACTGCATTTTACTGAAGCCAGAAGTGTTAATGCTGTGTTGTTTTGTATTTTTCTCCTGTGTACAGAAATAATTCATCAGTTCATTTTGGAACAGCAGAAAGGAAACAGAGTGCCTCTCTGCATCAACCCTCAGTCTGCTGCTTTTAAGAGCTTTATTAGGTAACTGTATGTAATCACATCTGATATTAATTCCCATTTATTAGTAGTACAGAACTCACACATCCGGAATGTTTGAGGTTTTCAGTTCCTGAGAGTAGGAAAGGCCCATAGATAAAACCCTTGTGCACTGTTTTTATGATTTCTTCTGGAATTTAAGTAAAACGTGCAAAAGTTTCAAGTAATGTTTTCGTGCAGAAGAGCAGAAGTCAGACTGGAACTGAAATTGGGAAGGTTGACAGGTTGGGTTGTGGTTGTAGAGCTGCACAGTGAAGGAGACACTGAGGGGTGAAGGCGTGCAGATAAAGGAATCCTTGCTGTTGGTGCTGGTGGCGGGGTCGGGGTGGGTTTGGGGTGTGGCTCTCCCCGGGGGGTTTGGTCCCTCTGGGCAGTGGGGCTGTGGCCAGGAGCCGCTGGAAGTGGCCCTGGTGTGTGGCCAGGAGCCCCTGGAAGTGGCCCTGATGTGTGTGTGTGTCCCCTGTGCAGCTCCACGGTCGCCCAGCCCTCCGAGATGCCGCCGTCGCCGCTGGTGTGGGAGTGACCGGAGCCCCCCGTACTACTGAAGATGTAATGTAGCTTTCCACTGGAGTCTGGGATTTGCAATTCTGGAGGTTAATCATGCTTGTACTGTAATTTTACTAATGAAGTTTTAAATTAACAACCACTACTTGTACAATATGAATAATACTTAGAAATGTACTAGACTTTTAATCTTGTAAAGTGGTTGTGCTTTTAGAAGAAAATATTTTACCCAGAGTTGCACGTGTTTTATGAATTCTAGTGCAGCTGTGATGGCTCAGCTCAGAACAAACAGAATTGAACCAAATTCGGGGAGGTTTTCCTTTTTTTTTTCTTTTTTTTTTTCCTTTTTTTTTAATTGAAGTGAGATTGTACAAACAGATAGACATACATTTTGATATTGAGCCATTCCTGAAGATTTTGGGTTTTCTAAAACTAAGGAATACAGAAAACTTGACTGCGACCAATCATGAAGTCCCTGTGGGTGGCCGTGGCCATGGGAAGTGGCCACGTCCCCTGATGCCCAACCCTATAAATAGCTTCTCACTAGAGCTGTGATGGTGATGTGTGCTGTTCTAAAATCAAATGTTGTGAGTAGAGAGAATGAGTTTGTGACTAGGAGAGACTAAACTTCTGTTTCCTTACCCAGTATAAATATATATATATATTTAATCTATTTTTATTAGAAGTTTT
Source organism: Buphagus erythrorhynchus (assembly GCA_013400855.1). Lineage (NCBI taxonomy): Eukaryota > Metazoa > Chordata > Aves > Passeriformes > Sturnidae > Buphagus > Buphagus erythrorhynchus. Next base: position 2,046 of record VZTT01036710.1, on the reverse strand, counting down.
TCTGCTCTTTCTTACATAAAACCCCCCAGCATGCATCTTCTATGTGTGTAAATAATTCCATTTATGGGCTAATTTCAGAGATCCCTGACATCATTGCTGTATAGAGAGAAACTAGCTTGCACATTTTAGGTCTGTGAAATTTTGTGAGAACTTTTTCCTGCACTGGACAGTTGAGAGAAAAAAAAAGAAAAGGACAAAAAAAAAGCACATAGGGAATTCTGTTAATTGTGTTCGTGTCTTTAGGCAAAGCTGTGGAAGTCTTGAAATGTCACAGTAGTAAATAACTTTTATTACTTTTTGGCTAATTCTTTTTCTGTTGGAACACTGAATTCTGTGCATATGTATATATGAACACAAATTGAAGGCCTCTACCTCCTGGAGTATACAACTTGGTTTGTTTACCTCCACATGATTTTTTTTTTTTTAAGTTTAGTGTGGAGACTTGAAACTTGAATGTCCCTTCCAACTTTTGTATTTAAAACAAGACTAGAAAATTGAAGACTGTTTTTCACCTGTACAAAGGAATACTAAAAGGTGGTCTTAAAATTTGAGCCTTGGTCTGGAGAGAAACCATGGTGTTTGTTATGGACAATTAACTGTTAAAGTTATTGTAAGTTATCTGTATTTAGCAGAGTATTTTCAACAAGAGTGATCTGAGCTGGAATTGGAGACTATTAGTAAGTTATGTTTGGAAGTTTTAACTTCAATGAAGTAATTATTTGCTGTGAAAGAGACAAACATTGAATAACTGAACAAAGATGGTGCAATATCTTTGTTTTTTATGAGGCTCCTGAGAATAAAACCAACTGAAGCATTTCAATTCACTTGAATGAGAAACGTGTTTAATTATCGAGCCCCAGAAGACACTGGTATGAAAGGTAAAATCTCAGAGGTTGGTCAGTTAATGTGGCACACTTGCTGGTCACTTTGTAAAATGTAGATTTGGAGTACAGTGGTGAAAACATTAAATGTGACATTTGAAAACGCGGTGCTGGTGTCATTCTTTCCTGCCCGCTGTCCCCCGGGGCTGCTCGGTCCTTGGGACGTTTCCCGTTCTCCTCTCGGGCGTGGCTGGGCGGGAGGTGCCGGTCCCGGTCCCGGCCCGGCGCGGGTCCTGCCCGGGGCTGTGCCGGGGGGATCGGGACGGGCCCCGCTCGGTACCGGGAGCCCTGCAGTGCCCGGCCGGGCTGGAACGGGACACGGGCAGCGCTGGGCTCTGGAGCTCGGCCCGAGGTGTGCGGGACAGGGGGACAGAGCGGCTGCGGCACCGCTGGGGAACGGGGAAAGGGAAAAGGGGAAAGAAAAAACGAGGAACGGGGAACGCGGCGGGAGCGGGGCCAGGGTAGGATGTGGCAGAGAGGGCGGGGCATGTGCAGGGTGTGACCGGGGGGCGGGGCCAGGGCTGGGTGTGGCAGAGGGGG
>VZTT01036687.1:2050-14638 GCA_013400855.1 Buphagus erythrorhynchus | reverse complement strand
TGTTTTTGGCAGTTAAGTCCATTTGGGCAGGATGGATGACAAATCTGACTTCTTCTAGTCTCAATGGATTCTTTTTTCTAGATATCATGATTGCCATTAAATTCTCTTGGTAGTGAAAACAGAACCATGACTCTAACCGGGTTTGCTAAAGAGTTTCATAGAAGACAGATAGGAAGTAGTTTTCAGATATTAGTAAAATTAATTTAAGATGCCTCTTTTTGAGATTATGATGTGTCTGAAAGAATTTTCACTACATTTCCATTACATCAGTAAAGGAAAGAAACAGAACTGTACTAATTCTGTGCTTGGATATACAATTTTAATGACTGAAATTTTGATATTTGTGAACCTTCAAAACTTTAGATGGATGTCAGTGGTCCAGATCTTTAGTTATTATTAAGAGATAGATATGAAGAGCTATTGGCTCTAAAACTTTCATTTTTGCTCTTAATCTTTACCTCCCCAAGACTATGGAGGCAAAGGGTACTCATAGAAGGCACAGAGAGTACACCAGGATCTCCCATCTTTTCTCCTGAAGGCTTTGATCAGCATAGAAATAGTTCTTGACACTAAAAATTGGATTGCATTAGTATTAATATTCAACAGTGTGATAAATGAAAATAAATTTGCATTCATTTCATGCTTCAGACCAAATGAGACATTGCTGATAAAAACCAAATACATTCACTTCATTGTTTGAAGGTTATCTTTGCAACTATAAAGGTTATATTTTGTGTTTGTTTAATGGAAGATCAGATATTGCAATATGAGATGGCAGACACCCTGGGAAAAATTTAATGACTCAGAATTGGGGCAAAACCCAATAAAAATAGCTTGTTATTACAAACAAAATATGAAAGGAAGAAAATATATTTTTTCCCATTTATTGGAATATATTTATAATTTGGTGACATTTCGTAAGTGGCACTATAATGAGAACTTTCAAAAGTGAATTTATTGGCAAAATAACTAATAGTAATTTTGGCATTCAAATTTTAATAATTAGGTTTAGAGTTCTGCATATTGTGGGTCATTACAGACTTGAATTCAGGATTTTTTATCTCAAGTGAGTTTCCTGACCTTAAGGCAAGTAGTAATTGGAGAGTTCTCTCTTTCTCATTTTTGAAAAAAAAAACCTTTAATGAAATCTAAAGAAAGCTTTCCAAGAAAAATGCAGCTGCTGAAATTATATATTTCCATGCAAGTTTTATTTTGAACAAATCACCATTTTTCATCAATATGTCTTTCCCTGAATACTCCTAAATAACATTAGGTCTGAGGTTTCTTGCCCCTAGTCACATAGAGGAATGAAGGATGTTGTTTAGCCATCTCACCTTCCTTTTTTTACTTGAAACACAATGTTTATCCTGCATATTATACCTTACATTTGATGAGAAGAGGAAATTGCCTCTTTTGCATTCTGACAAAAAAAAAAAAACTGTTGCAATTCAAGGAGTGATGTTATTTCTTAATGTCGAAATCGTTAGAAAATAAAAGAGAAAAAAAGTTTCTAGTGTTTTAATAAGCAGAAGGCTGTGTGTCTTGCAAGAAAAAAAAAAACCTCTTATTTTAACTGTGACTACTGAAAGCTTTGTAGTTTGCTGTTATCAATAGCTGGCATCTGTGCAGGACTGTCCTGTATGACACTGGTGTTCCACATCTCGTATGCAAGCAGCTTTTAAGCAGGGCTGAAATGGGATCTGGTTCAAAAACACCCTAAGGACAGTCTATAGGAAGAAAAATCTCTGTAGCCAGATTTCCAAATCATTGAGGTAGGCAACCAATTCCAAACAGAAAGGTAAGAACCAAAACAAAAGAGCAGAAAAGAAAGGTATATAGTTTTCTGAATTCAGAAATATTTCCAACCTGATCTCTCTTCTCATCTGTACATCACCAGCTGAAAATCCATATCTGCCAGAAAAGCTTTCAAAATAATTATAAATGTAGAAATTTTTCATCTTGGAGCAATTATACACTAAATCATGATGATTAAACATAAGTTAAATAAGTTACCTCTATAAGATTTGCTGGTTTCTTTCTGAGAAAACAACCACAGCTAAGATGGAAAAAGGGAAGTAGGAGACCATGTGGATGGAGGCTTAGGCCATCATACACTGGAAATAATTTTTTATATCAGTGATATGAAATGTTCCAATTCAGAAACAGAACCACCTTCACCCAGCACATGACTCAGGGGTTACACTTTTCTTTGGTCTCAGATGCTTTTCCTAAGATTGCACATAGTACTTAGTCACAAAAAACACCACTTTGTTATTCTAAATACTAATTTTGTGTTTGATATTTCTGAGGCCCAAAGTTACCTCATGAGCCTTAGCAGAAGTGTGAGAAGAATAAAAAAAGGCACAAGGTGCAGCTATTTTTTGTGTGCCACTGAAGGAAGATCAGCTTGGCAGAGGGTACATGACCTGGCTCACTGGGCTGGGTGTTAACAAAGCCAAACTGGTGCAATTATTAAGGTCTCCTGGAAATGGGACCTGCAATTTTGGGATTTGGCACTTAGCACTGCAGTTTATGTGAAAAACACAAATTAAAAATACCTACATTTAAGATAATGCAGAAAAGGAGCAATGTTTTTAGAACTGTACATTTCTCTTTATTAAGACATCACATTTTCAATCTCCTAACCAAAACAATGTAAAGAGGCTTGAAATCATTTTATCCTACTAAGCCTAGAGCTCTGCTCAATTATCATCATAAAAAGGAATAGCTTTTGTTCTGCATCTCACTGCAATTGGTTTTCAATAATTACCTCTGTCTTTTTACCTATCCAGTTTACAGAAAAGATTGTAGACTATGTAAAGTTTACATTAAAAAAAGTTCAAAAACTTATTATCTGAAGATAAAAATTTAGCCTTATGTTCACTGCATATATTATGGCTTTTGTGGCTTCTTTTCTCTTTGAATGACACGGTCAATGGTTCATCACATTTGCACCTCAGAGGCAATTGTTACCCACTCATGTGTGAAAATAGCAGAGTCTATTTAGATTAAATTGCTCGAGATCCTCATGGATTGGTAAGGGACAAATCACAACATTTTGCTTGAAAGAAGATTGCAGTTGCCTTCCACATCATGCATTCAGGGCAAAATTTTAAGTACTATGCAAAAGCATTCTCAGGAACACAGAGAGAATTCGAAACTCATTCTGCTCCTTCTGCTCAAGGAAGATGATGTACTTTAGAAAAAAAAGAATAAAGAAATGACAACAAACTGTGTTAGTTACTTGTGTTATCATTTAAGACCTCCTACACAATAGGAAAAGTGCAAGAATACAGGAAAGCCTCTAGAGGAAAATTACATATCAAGAAAAAAATATGCTATTTTTCTTACAAGTACAATACATGCAATAAATATAGAAGTGTACATTAAATATTTAAAAATCACCAATTCACTTGAAAACCACATGTAAAAAGTAGGACATTATATTTAAAAATATCTTTCCTTAAAGTATTGAATAAAAAAAGGAATAAAACTGAACAGTTTAGGCCATTTTATATTACAAGATGATTTCAATTTTCAAATTGCAGTACAGCATACCTATGTTTAATTTGAGTCATTGCTTCAATCAGCTTGCAATTGACTGAGATAATAGTGTAAGTGAAGGTGGTCTATACTCAATAGAAATATAACTATAAATGTAATCACTATAAACATTATAAACAATAGAATTAATATAAACATCCATCCAAAATTACATTTTAAACATATTCCCATCTTGAATATAGCAAACATATTTCTTCAGACAAATCTGTCTTTGAAGATAGGCTGTTCTCATTATCTTTGTTGCTTGAAATTGCACCAAATATATTAAAGTAAGATTAAAATGAGGTGCTACTAAAAATATTGCATGATGAATTTTATATTGACAGTATTTTCCCCTGTGGTAAAATTATAGATCTAGGGCAACATAAATAACGAAAGAGATAAGAAAATCCTGTAAACTAACATGAAAACAAGGAGCTCTCAATTCTAAGATTGTTGAGGTATGCATGATAGGCAAGATACAGATATTTGAGGCTATCAGTAAAAGTGCATTCACATAAAATGCACATAACATTTATATTCAGCACACAGCGAAAAAAAATACAGTAAATTAATCACAACAAAATAATAAAACCTGTTCAGTTTAACTGTTCATTTTAAAACTAGAGGCAAAATCCTGGAGCAGTGAAATTGAAATCCTTTTCTTCGTCTTGGAGTATGATCTGAATTTCTTTCTAACAACACAGTAGTAGAAGGAATACCAGTACTGTAAAATCTCCTTGATCACAAGTTTTGGTTGCATAATTATTTCAAAAGAGAAGCAAAATATCACCCTTACGTCATTATCATCTCTCATAGGAATGTTGGATAGAAAAAGGTTCACTTTAACAAAAATACTTTGCATATAAGTGTGCATATAGACAGGCACACCAGTGACAGACAAGCATAAAGGGCGGGACACGGCTGCATGCACACACCTGTGAGCACACAGACACACATGCAAACAGCCACGATGTGATGCTTCAGCAGAGCTGGAGGTGGGCTGGAAGTGCTGGGTGTGAGGCTATTCCAGCTCGGTGGCAAGCTGGACCGATATTTTCTACTGGATTTCAAGGACACGCCAACTCAGCACGCTTACTAAACCTCAAAAGGCAGGGCAGGCTGTATGCTGGATAGTGCTGATGGCTCTGTACAATGCACACAGACACGCTTTCTCACTTACAGCTCCACAACTGAGAGCTGGTTCCTGGGGATGCTGCACCCTGCTTCGGGCCATGCCCCTTTCCATGCCTGCCTCACTGCCAGCAGCATCCTCCCTCCTCTGCCTTTGACCCCTGGGAGCACAGCAGTCCAGTCCTATTTTCTACAGGGAGGAACTTCAGGACAGAAGGGGATTCCCTGCAGTTCTGCATCTCTAAAGTATTCCCACAGAATGCAGAAATGGTTTGGTCATTCATTTCCATGACATAAAAAGAAGAAAAATGCTGTATAAATATGTAGAAGTTTCTTTAGCTCGTGGAGTGAAATTCTATCCCATACAAGGAACAGAGAAAGCTTTCAGAAGAGAGAAAATGAGGAAAATTACTAAGCAGTCTGTGGACAGCCAGACGTTCTTTGGTGTTCAGAATATTTTTTTTCTGAATAACTCATTTATTATTTCTGGTGTGTATTCCAAGGAAATGTTCACTTGACTATGTAAAGGAATTTGCTTCATTTAAAGATCACAACTAGAGTTCGTTTTAACAATGGTGTCTACTTTGCCTTTCATGTGCAGATAGAAAAGAGTAAAAATTAATTTACAAAAATAAGTATTGCCTAGACATTTACATAACTGTGACAAATATATGATTGTTTAGAAATGTGTTGTTGATAAAGATATATTCACCCTAAGAACCTTGAAAAATAAACATACAGAAGACCATCTATGTTTATTTTGTGCTAGGATTTCACATTTACAACTTAACAAATATTTAAAAAGTAGCAAACAAATAAAAGCAATCAACAAACCTTTCTCTTTTCATTCAAATGTTTACAGCATTGTGGCAGTGATGCATTTCATGCATTTTATTCCAGATTTACAGGGATGTTTTCAAATCCCTGGCTAATTTATGCCAAAGTCTACACCCTGAGATGTACTATCTGTAGACAGGCTGCCGCTCTAAACCTCAGAATGTCAAAATGTTTGAATATAATGTTGTTTGCTTATTGCTCACTGATTTCAGGAATGATGATGCTTTATGCCTAGTAGCCTGCTGGACCACCTAGCCTAGATACTGGCCTTTGATTCCCTTCTTAACAGCTGTGATAATAGGAGGATGCATTAGAAAACAAAGCTAAACACAGCCATGTGGTGAAGATTCAAAATAGCTAAAGTTTGAGGTTCTCAACAGATTAAAAATTTGTAAATTATATTTGGCTGTAGTTTATTCAATTTCTTATTATATTGAAAATCTTAATCCTTACTTATTCCTCAGTAGATTTTTTTTTTAGTATAGAGTCAATGTCCCTAAAAGAGAAAACAGAAGAAACAAACAAAACCAAACAAAAACAAAATAAAAAGCAAGAAACGAAAAAACCACCCCAGAATACAAACAGTGGGATTCTATTAACTTTCTACAGTTTGCAATTAGAACAATCAATGTATTTAGAAAAAAAAAATGTTCTCATCATTAGCAAGCATTCCTTGGTAAATCTTTTTCGTTGAATGTGTGTTTTAATATCTAATTAGTGATGGTTTTGAGACCCGTGGGACTTTATCTTTTCAAGTGAAAATTGATCAAGACTGAAAATCAAAGGAAATATGGAAAAATACTTTTAAAATTTCTTATGAAAAGACACGTATATTACAAATCGAACTAGAATCAAGAGTTTCCTCTATTAGTGAGATTACACAAGATTTGAAGAACTGCTGAGTAAGTATTATGACTGTGCTTACAAAAATAGAATATTTTTAATTGAGACAAAAAAATTATTTTAAATGCAACCAAAAGGAAGAATTATGAGCTCTATTTGATTATATCATGTGTTGTCAAGTGACAATCTCATTTTTTATTAAAAGCAATGAAGAAAAATGTAGCAATAAATAGCAGTCTATTTCTCCTCTGAAATTTTTACTTGTTTTATTGATGATTTATTTACTCTGTTTTCCAATTTTCATTTGAATCTTACCTCTGTCTGAAAGTCTGCAGAGTTAGAGTCTTCTGAGCTAATCAAACAATGTTACTTGGATAAATTTGGTATTCTGGGCTAAATTTTGTAAAACTTAATGTCACAATTATGGTTTTAATTTTTGTACACTTTTAAGTAAATAAATAAAGGTCATAAATAACTTAAGAAAAAGTATGTAAAAACATCTTTGGTTTTGACTCAAGCTGTTAATAAATTACAACTTCCTTCCAGTACAAATGTGTTGGACGCTGCAAAGACTTCTAGACTTCTGTCTTTCGAATTTCCTTCTTCTCCTAAAAATTCTCAATAGCTTTTGATATCTGAGTATGCATCAATGGTGTATTTTGTGTCTATCTCTGTGATGTGCAGAGAGAATAGTCAGATTCTTGATTATCTATAGTTGCACTGGTTTGTCTTCTCATGTAGAGAATGGGGACCATTTTGTATATATATATATATATATACACATTTAAAAGTTGAAATTTTGAACTAAATATTGCAAATACTGCATCCTTTCTTTTTAAATTCTACATATGTATATAGATGATGATGATAAGTAAATTGGCATAGAGCCAAACTAAGTGTAGATTATTTCAGGACTCAAGACTGAATCTACAAAACGTACACTTGTGTAACTTCATCCATTGCAAGCAAGCCCCTGGGACCACTGTCATAACTTGGATTCAGGCCAATGTCCTATTATTTTGTCTAGTATATTTATAGTATGGAATATGCAAATATATTTTTAATATGTTCTGCTAATTCATTCTAGGTGTATACTTTAAGAGTTGAAATTTGGTATTTTATTTACAGAGGTACAAGAACAGAAACAACAAAAACATAAATTTATAATTATCTACTTTCTGCCCATTACAAAGTAATCTGCAAATTTTTCTTACCACTAAACCAAATAACTTCATTTGCATTAAAGGTTTTATACAAACCTCTCAAAATTCACCCTCTTCCCCTTTGAAAAAGTTTGTACCTTCAGTCATTTCCCACCACCCAGACAGAAAATCCTGATTGTTTAAAAGCAAAATGTGGACTAATCAATGTTATCTATGCACAGCAGAATATTAGCAATTTGTTCTAGGTTTTATCTTCAGCCCTAAGGCATTTAGGCCTATTGTGCTCTTGTGGACACTAATATTAGGCAGTATTTGAAAAGGAAAAGCACTTCCCATACACTCCAGAAGATGTTCAGCACTAGTTTTCAACAGAGACTAGAAAATAATGTTTTGCATTTGCAAGTACTATCACAGATTAATCTGACACAGTGGAAGTAAAGACATTATTTCAGTTGTTTTTTGTTTAGTTGTACACTGGTTTTCATCTCATTTCTGACTCTGTGGAGAACATTAGCTACAGAATCCCAGGCTAACCTAAATCAATCTTAATCTTGTCTGACACAGTTTTTAAGTGGCTCTGAATGTACTTTTTTCTGTTTCTGCTTGAGAATTATGGAAATGTCTACAAAGCAACAAGCAACGATCAGCACAGTGCTGCCAAAAACATATTTACAATTTGCTTACATGATATCTATTTATGCTGTCTTTGAGATACAGGCCTAGAAGACAGCCAAGTTCTGATATCATCTGTGGGCATCATTGTCACAGTTAGTGACACTTTCTTGAAGATGACAAAGGAGCTTTTCCTCTAAGTTAAATGAACACGAGATTTTATCAGCTTTTGACCAAGCTCTTCTCTTTTTTTGACCAAAAATGGGGATAAGGAAATAATAAGGCTCCAGCTGTGCTTGTGCATGCCAACTATAAGGTAATTTTATTTTTTGGGCACACTTGATAAGTTATTTCTTGAGGCTTTATCTATGTTGCTAAAAACAGACATGGAAATCTACTACCTCCAGCTTGAATCTGGCTCAGAAAGGGTCTTTCCAGGGGCAGAGGAATGGAGGAATTTTGCATGAAAGCTTTCTGTGTTTTTTTAAGTCTACCCTAGAAAGATATTTCATGTCAGTGGAAAAGATGATGAGCAGAGTTGCAAACAGGGGATGGTGAAGTTGGTTACAAGGGTATCTGTTAATTTTGGGATTAAGGTGACACTTTTGCAATGACATATAGCGCTTCAAGAAAGTATTGCTCGAAAAGCGCAAATGTTGTGAATGTCTCCTGTAGCCAGATAAGAAAGATTGTTTCCTGAGGGAGTTGCAAGACAGATGGCATTTGCAAATGAAATGGCAGTGATGACAGAATTTGCCCAAGCAGATGTAAGCTTCTTCCAGGGAAACAAGAAGTTGTTGAATGAAGCAGGATCAACATCAACACCTGCTAGAATGGCCATCTGAGGAGATGCTCAGATAGCCATTTTGTTACATTCTGGCAGCTAGAAGACCACAGTGCTGTTAGTTTCTGCCTTGGAAATTAGTTTTGTTATTTGTTTTTTTTTTTTCCCCAAGAACAGCAGTCAGTGAAGAAGGAGTGGAAGAAACATATGTAGCAGGAAGTGGACTGATAAATACAAAATTTCAACTGCTACATGCAATGAGCTATGCAGGTCCTATGAACTTCAGGGATTTCATTACCACTGCTGTGTTTCTGAGATCTTCAGCCACTTTTTCTTGGGGTGCACAGGGGAAAATGTGGAATCTGATGGTGTGTTTAGGCACACAAGTGACACCTTCGGTATGTGTATGAATGACAGACATTAACAATTTCAAACCACTGGAATTATTTTTTTTTTTATTAAAAGCTGCTCTAAATCCATATTGCATAATGGAGTCGGCATTCAATTACTTCCATAAGGCAAAATAATTGCAATAGATATTCTAAATAAAATGGCAAGTTCTATTGCAGTTTAACAGATATCTTAGTGGAAATAAACAGCTTTTTCAGTCCTTAAGTTTGCTTTATCTCCCAAAAAAATATAGAAAAACAAGGATGCAAACAATGGATTTCACCTCTTTGCTTAGTTCCAGATACCAGGGTGAGACAGGAATCAAGAAATATGCAGAAATAGAGTATGCTAGTGACTAGATATATTAGTAAGAGTTTCAAAAAATAATTGAAAGTTTTTGTTATAAGGAAGTGGATGACATTTATTTATATCTTGTTTAAAACTGAGTGAGCCCTTTGGAAAGATAGCAAAACTTTTAGTTATAAGAATTAAAGACAATATTATGGCACAAAACTGTATGTCAAATTCATTTATGACTGAAATATTACAAAATAATATTCTCCAATGTGTTATTAATGAAGGTAGTTTGGTCCACTCTGATATGTTCATAGAGTAACACGAAGCATTGTGTCATAAGCCATTGTCATTTCTACATGCAATACTGTCAGTAAAACATTCAGGCAGCTACTGTCATCACACTGTGTTTTTTCTGCTTTTGTTTAAGATGACATAGAAATAGAGGTAAAGATGTAGATCTTCTCAACAGTGGTTGAGCTACAAGCAAAGCAGATGTTGCTCTGTAGAGTAAAACATTACAGAAACAATGAGAAGGGATGTGCTAATTCCATTTTGAGAGCAGTCTCAGTTTTCCAGAATATCAACATCTGAGGAGATCCAGCCAGCTCTTAACATACTGACTGAAATTTTAAGACTCAGATTATTTGAGCAAACTGGAATATTTGGAATGGATCTTTGTGTCATGGGCAATCTGACTATCACACACTGTTCTCACATTGTTAAGACTGAAAGAGAAACTAAACTTGTTGCTCTCTCAGAGAGCAGATATATACACAAGTTGCATTAACTGAGTTTACCTATAGCAAAAACAACACAGTCGAGTCTGAACAGAGAACATCAGAAGATTTATTGTTCAATACGTTACAAAATATATTATTTACAATGTTTTTGTATTTGGTTTGTGGGATTTTTTTTTTTGTTCCACCTTTTTCTTCTTTTATATTATATAGTACAAAAAAGCCCAACCAACCAAAAAAGTGATATTTGCAAAGTTGATTAGGAATTGGTGATCATTTTCACAGAGTTTCACTTGTAAGTATCTTGCCAATTTCCCTTGCATGAGTTTTTGAACATTTTAGAAAAAGCTTTATTCTTTCCTTTACAGTATTAAAGAGTTGAAATAAATTACAGGGAAAAGTGTATAATAGTTCTATACAATATTGCCCTAGCTATACTTGTTTTTGTAATTTAATTTTATTAGTGCTAACATTAATAAGTCTGAAGTTCTTTATGCTTTGGACGGTTATGTATTCTCTCTGAATATTAAAGATTTCAACTTCTGAACTTGTTTCCTTTATTTAATAAGTGTTGCATATATATCATACAGTAAACCTTACCATGTAAAATACTGTAAAGCAACAAAAGATTTCTTGAATAATAATAAACACGTATGCATTTTGCACATATATTTCCTTCTGAAAATTATATAAAAAAATATTTTGCCCCTCTTTAAATATACCTTGTGTCCAGCATAAGTTCATACATCCCTGAGCTTCATACAGAATAGGATAAGAGCATTTTTCTGTTCTGTAGGACTGGAGTACTTGTGTTGTATGTCACAGTTAAGTTTGGCTGTCAACTGTGCTCTAATAACCTGAAGTGCCATCCATTGTGTAACATCGTGTTTAATGCTCAATGACCTCAGAGCAGGTTGGAGGCTGATCATATCGAAGTGCTTTCAGAAAGAATCATATTTCATATATACTTGCTTTGTGTACATTTTTACTTCTCTTGCCAATAGTGGAACAAACAAATTATAGATTGCTTCAATGTATCAAAACATTTTTTTTTATTCATCCACATGCAGGATAAATGTGGTGTCAGGCTGCTGAGGTTAAAAGATGGGATGCTGGACAGTACTGAATAGATAACATATTAAAAGGAATTTCACACACATGAGAAGGATCTTCTGGCTATTTAACATGAAGGTTAATGAAGGAGAAAATTTGCTCTCCACTAATGCTGCAAATTTTGCACAGCTCCTGTTTCACTGTAAGTGCATTTCATTCACTATTCCTGATTTCAGTACTGTCATGCTTTCTGTTCCCATTATTCTTACACAAACACATATAACACCACTGACAGATACCAAATAATATGGAATACATATGTTCTGTCAAACTAAACAGGGCCAATGCACAGACTTGCACATGGACATGTGGTCACTCATACTGTTACATTCTTAGCATGGCCGCTGAAATTATTTTGGACTAATCAACCAGTACTCTCAGAGACTATGCCCAGGCACAGTTTGATGCTATCATAGTCCAGGAACACCTCCTCCCAAGCAATCTGGATGCAGTTACTACAGTTTGGGACAAAAGAGTATTTGTCTGTACGGAAATAAGATGTGCCAAGGCAGATGGCAGCAGGACCAAAAAATGGTTTGTGATGCATTCTCTTCATTAGTAGAGGCATAGACATGGATTCTAGACAACGAATAACATGCACTCCCCATGTGGCTACATCTATTTTGATTTTGCATCCTTGCTTTTAGCTATGCAGTGTGGTGAGTGATATTTAACAATTCAGAAGCCATTATGATTTATGCACTACTACAAAGACTTTATGTATTTCTTTTTAACTAAGGAAAATGGATTTTTAAAATCAACCTAATTCTTTATTAAGGCAATGCTTTGTGATAATATTTCTTTTATAAAAGTGTTCTGTGGAAGTCATAAACGATTATGTAGAAATTTATGTCAAACTCTGCCTAATTCCCAGAAGTGTTTGAAGATGAACTGATGCAGGGGGCATGTCCCACCCAGAGTGTTGCATGTCATTTCTTTCGTGACATTCACATCTGAAGCTAAACCCCTGAATGTCAGGGAGACATTCAGGACTCTGTGTAGTACTGTCTGTAGAGAGTGTTTGACCTTCACTACAGTATTTGCTGGGGGCATTCTTGTCTCCTGAATGCTCATAGGAGGCCACAGATACCTATGGCCTGTTTTGGCAGAACATAAAATCTAATGCTGAGCAATT
>VZTT01036662.1:6387-17930 GCA_013400855.1 Buphagus erythrorhynchus | reverse complement strand
GTGATACGGCCAGTGGAAGAGACCATGAGAGTTTGGAAAGAAGTTGCACTTCTGATGAAAGAGTATTATGTTTCATGTCTCCTTTTGGCTATAACTATCCTGGGCAGAGCTGCCAGCCAGATTTATTCCTTTTGCCTTAAATCTGAAACCCATTAAGCTTACCACTGAAGATCTACACAGGCAATTTCCTCCCAGGGCTGAACTACCTGGGTAAGGATTGTAAGCTTTCCCAATCTCCCTTCCACTACCATTTCTGAAAAAAAACCAAAAAAACAAAAAAACCAAACAAACAAAAAAACAAAACAAAACAACAACAAAAAAAAACAACAAAAAAAACCAAATTGTGAGGGCTCTTTTCTTCCATCTCTTTGCACAGCCTTCCATCCTGCTTTGTCTTTGCCTGAGCTGTTGCTCACAATCACGGGAGTTGTCCATTGAAGCTGGTCCTGGGCACAGGCTGACAGCCCTCCTCTGGGAGCTGCCAATATCCAGCGAGCCTCAATGGTCACCCTGACCAGCACCCCTTCTCCATTGCAGAGTTGTCTGCCTTAGTCACTATAGGTTACTGTGTTGAAAGAATACAGAGACGGAGTGAGACCTTTCCTTTCTGGGCTTCAGCCTCTGAGAGGGAAAGAGCAGACCAGAGTTTTAAGTAATTGACGAGGAAAAATTTTAGAGGAACTCATGAATAATGATGCTAATTATAATAGCAGAATTCAGAGAAGCTCTGAATAGGTTTTAATCTAGGTATTATAAGTGAAGTGCTCAGAAAAACCTGTCTTTACATAGTACTCAATATGTTTAAAACCCTGCCGTTTTGAAGTTACTTATTTGTCTATTAGAAACTGAGATAGTGCTGGTATAATATTATTTCTGCTTTTTCCTGTTAGGGGTCTGTGATTCCAAAGAGTTTCATAAGGAGGTTGCGATTAAGTTGATCATAAGATACAGTAAAATCAAAAATCCTGTCTCTCCATCAGAACAAAAGGTTCCCTCCAAATGAGCTGCATTTATACTTTAAAAAACATTTCTTTTACAATGTATTTTTTGTTCTGTCAGACATTTGGCAATATTTTAGATTACATTTTGGAAGTCAAACACCATGGTATAGAGTCTAAATTCTTTGTCTGAAAGTCTTTTTGTTCTCAACCGTCAGAGAATATAAAAAAAATCAGCTGTGGTATTTTCAGTCATCTCATATTTCAAATGCCTTTTATTCAGTTCTTTTACTACCAGTTGCTTGATGACATATAGATATAGTTACTTCATGTGAACAATGCCCCTGTGCAATTGGTGCTGGTATGTATTTTTCAGGGCATATGTCGATATACAGTAGTTCCCAGCCAAGAGGTTTTTTTGAAAGGGCTTTGCTGCAGCACATTTTTACACGGTGAAGTGATGTTTTCATTGAAACCCTTCCATGACATCCTCTCTAGGTTGCATCTATTTTAAGATCTAAGTTTTAATTATCTGAAGTATGCGATGCCCTAGTGGAGCAGCATTTTAATGTTTAAAGCATCTTTTACATGATGTTATCACAGTGTTACAACAAAAATTAAAGCAAACAAAAAACCCTCCCCAAAACCATTCAAGAAATTATAAAAGCCTCTTTTGCTGAAATGGCTTTATTGGTGAAAGGGGAGATGAGAACATTAAGAAAGAAAAATTAAAAAGTGTCAACAGAAATGCTGAAAACTTTCTAGGTTCACTTCCACTTCATATGATAAAATACATGATATTCTTTCCAGAAAATATTTTTTTGAAAAGGCATTATATTCTATGGGAGTTTGAAATCATCTTTTAGAAAAAAATATAGCCTTGCTATATGGCATATGATAGTTGTGAGGACCCTATGGAAAGTATATGATTACATGGTAAATGCTACCTTTTTTTGTACTAATTTCTACAAAATCCCACTTAATTTCTGTAGAACTCCAGCAATTTTATGCTTACTGTACTCCTTTTTCATGAGGAATTTGAGATTATTGTTTTAACCTTTTTTCCCCACTGAGTGGACATTAAGTGAGAACGACTGTGGGTTTGGGGTTTTTTAAAAATTTTGTATTGTCAGCTCCATCTGCAATTTTTACACACTTCATAAAAGGGATTAGTCATGAGTACATTAAAATAGAAATAAGTACATTAGTCTGGAGAAGTTTGAGCATGCTGCCTTTCTGAGTAGTGAGTGTTTCTTTTTTTGGACTATTTCCAAAAAGTGGCAGAATTATTGCACAAGGAACTATGGAAAACCCCAGATGTAAACATTACTGTAAAATTGCTAGTCTTCAGGTCCTGGTTCATTTACTTGAAATTTAAGGATTTCTGTCATTGACAAACATCTTTTCTTGTCAGGTAAATTCTCTGCATCTTAAACAGTACAGGAAGGGTTTAAACCTTTGCATGTGTTTATAAATTTGCTCATCACTGACTTTAGGTTCATTGGCATCAGGTACCTGGGGATTCCTTCTGTGTCTCCTGGCACAAGAGAGCAAGCATTTTGCAGTTTCTCTGTTCCATGTAGGGAACAGTCATGGGAGTGAATAAAAGCAGTACAGTACAAAATTGATACGCTCTGTTAAATCATATATAGCTTTCAAGTTAGTTCTGACATGATTGCAGGTAGGATAATCCATCATATTTTTATTTTACTGAATAATTTAAGGTAAGTTACCAAGACTATTTGTGCAGCAATAAAGATGATCTCAGAAAATATCTTGTATTAAGAGAGTTGTGCAGCTATTTTCAGTGTTGATCCTAAGCAGTTGGGTTTTCTCCTAATACATCAAATATAGTTTAGTGAGTCACCAAACAGTAGATCTACACAGAGAAAAAATTAGTTGATGGCAAACACAGGGAACTGATTTGTTTTCAAGAAGGACTAGCTGCACTTGCAAGTGATGATAAATGTGTGTGAAATATAATCCTGATTAAAAATGCATGTGTGAAACTGCTTCCAAAAAAGTGCTGTGTCTGACAACATGTTCAGAGCTCCTTTATGTGAGAAGCACCAGGTAATGTAACAGCTCTTGCACCATTCACTTTCTCTTCATCTCTTGCTCAACTCATTGCTCCAAAACTTTCAGCAGTTTTAATGCCAAAGAGTTATGAATGCAGAAAGCAGGATGAAGAATTGTAAGGGACTTACACTAAAAGTAGAGATTTTCAAAATACACCTAAACCAGACTAATGCTCACACATGTCTCTGTGTGAGCCTCTGCTTTTGTGTATGATAAGCAGTGCCACATTTGGGATCAAGGGGCAGACATGGTCATTCAGCAACTTCTATGACCTGTCAGGTATTAAAATCCTCACATGTGAATTTTTTGCTTGCTGTTGACATTTGCATTGGAAACATTTTTCAAAGTTAAAGCAGTGGAAACTGATAATGAATACTTGCTTTTAGGGCCAGACCAAGCTTCAGTCAAAGGGGCTGAGTGGCACATAACAATCCTGGCTCTATATAAGTAGGAGGTTGGCATGAGTGACAACCACACAAGAAATGGGGTGGTCTGTGCTGTTCACAGGGCCAGATCCTGCAACCATTTATACATATACACATGCTTTTTGTTTTTCTAGGATATCTTTACTCTTGATCTCCCAAGCCTGCTGCTTGGATTTTGTTTGCAGGAGCTATTGCAAGTAGTAATTGACTGAATTATGAGGTTGCTGAGAAGCTATTTATGTGTTTTTCCCTAACTGCTTCTGACTTCATTGACCATGGACTTTCTGCATACCTGGTTTTCCCTTAAAAAACTCACAACTGCAAGCAAGGATTCATGATTGCTTTGGTAAAGTGCTCCCTCCAAGCAAAGACTGCAGGATAGCCAGGCTGGGGTGGGTAATGCTTGAAAATTGCATTTTGATGGAACTGTGCTGTTACAGGCACCTTTAGTTGTAAGGTAGAAAACTGGAGCTGTGCCATGTCAAATGAAGCCGGGGAAGAGCTATGAGTTCGAGAGGCATTTCCTTCCTCTCCCTCTCCCTTGCCTGCCATTATTAAAGGCCAAGGCCCACTCAGCTGCACAGCCTGTGACATTTGAGATTCGCTGCTTCGACTCTTCCTCACGCCTTGGAGGCAGCTTCGCATCCAACTGTGTGTGTGAGAGGGTTTAGTGCAGGTCCAACACCTGCAGCAGCCATTGAGGTGGAAAGAAGTCACCTGTGGGATTGTGGAAGAAAGAAAAAGTGTGTCAGCTCCTCTTGCAGCATGTGAGCCATTAAAGTGGCATTTGGGGCCATTTTTAGAGGTATCCAGATGCCTACAGGTGCTGATAGGCACCCAAAGGGATTTTCCAAAGCTCACACTTTTAAAGGTATTTAGGCATTAATCCAACACTGGAACATTTAATTCTCAATTTCAAAAGTGCCTAAGGGCCAGATTCTTAAAGATCTTTAGGTAGCGGGCTCCCCCTGAAATCAAACAAAAGTTACACCAAATGATCTTATTTCCCAGGACACTATTTTAAAGAAGAATATTAATGCACAAAAGACCCAATTGATCTGAATTGGGAGGATACCCATGAGTATCTGTACATGTCAGCTTTACTCAGAAACCATGTCTTAAAAGATTCATTCTCGGATAAAGATCTGCTAGCTCTTTAGTAATCTGGCACGATGACAACTGCTTATTAAGTTTGTAACTCAGTTCAAAATAACTCAGCATTCATTACATGCTTTTAATATATAAATTTTTGTGAATTATAGAGGTTATGAGTGAGCAATGGCTAAGAACCAGGATGAATATGGTGTGTATTTCTGGCAGGTATTGCACAGCCTTCCTGCCCAATACATTATTTCTTCTGTTATGACAATGTTTTCCCCACAACTTGAGGTTACAAACTTGATGCTGGCTTTATATGCATAAGTACATATATAGTCAAGCCTATAAACATTTTCACTTTGCATGCGACCTGAATTTTGAGCCCAGACCTCAGAGAGGAAAAAAAATGCCTGTGTAAACATGCAATTTCAAGCTTTCTTTTTTCTTTTCCCCTCCTTTAAGATTTAATTATATACATGTATTTCCATTTTAGGCTAATGCTTATAGAAGTAAATTTTTCTCTGCACAGTAGCCCATCTATTTATATTTGCCTATTATATTTAGCCCTTTACCCAGGGCATTGAGATCTGGAAAACTCACTGTGCAAAGAGACTTCAGTAAAGCTCCTGAGCAGTGAGGAAACAGAGTTGTGTGATGAACCCAGGGTGCTCTTCCTGCTGTGCATCCTGCTCTGACTACCTACAGAAGAGAAACTGAGTCAGGAAGTTAAGAAACTGAGGGACAGGAGCAAATTAAATCTCTTATCCTGGCATTGGAGCTGAGCTGGGAACACAGCTCAGCCACATGTTTGGGAGCAGGGTGCCAGGCTTCCTGCCTGTACCTGCCCCGTCCGGCTGCAGGTGCCACTGGTGCCTGCTCCTCTTCCCCTGTGCACAGGTATCAATGTCCCAGTGATGTGGTCAGCAGTGCTTGGTGAAGCTCCAAAAAACTCCTGACCTAGCAGCTGTTATTCGCAGAGGGATCATGTGCAGGATCAGTGTCTAAAAGAGGGCTGGGGAAATTCAGTACAAGCATTATTGCTTTCTGCATCTGCATGAAGAAAAAGTAGCTGTAAATATCAGAGAGGAAAGGTATATCTTGCTTGCTTTTTCCTGCTATCTCTTGTCACTGCTGGAGGGAGCTAGTTTGCCATAACTTATACAATTACCAATAGTCTTCTTTAATTTGACATTTTAAGAGCTGTGTTGGGCAGAGGATAATTAATAGCACTTACTTGCTTTGAAGTTGAGCTTTAAATTATATATAGCATAATTATGTCTAAAGCCTCTCACTACTTACTCTAGTAGATATTTCATCTGCGTTTTACTGTAACACAGCTCCTTCTGTAAAGCAGCACTAATTCTTTACCTGGACTACTTAAGCTCAGAAACATTGATTACATATTGTGATTTTCCTGCAATAACCTTAATTAATTCCTGATGTCTCTACCTTGTTTCAATTATTTTGGGTTTCAGCATGATATAAGAAGAAATAAAATGGTGGATGAAATTTCATAACAAAATTTGTTGCAGGTAAAAACCAATGAATAAAAATTACTCTTTTCAAGACCTAAACCCACCAAGCTTCTAAAACCTTTAAGACCCTGAATATTTTTCTAATCCCTGGGTGCCTTTTAACAACTGAAACTATTTTTTATTTTTTATAAAATTGTCAATGGCTTTTCTTCAGATTTATCGTGTCTTCTGTTTAGCTTCAATAGTTGACTTCTGTGTTGAAGCGATATGTGCACTAATACTTCTGCATGTGATTGCATTTTTTCTATTATCCTGATAGCAGTGAAAATAAAGATGTAAAAATCAAGATTCTACTTGTATAACCTACATGGAAAATTGTACAGTTGGGGTTCATTTATTCATTGCACACACAGTCACACAATCTGCTTTCCAATAAATATGCAGACATTAGTGACAATGAAATCTTGCTTATCCTTAGTATTCTGCAAATATTAATTTGCAATTAATTGTCTTACCAGGTTACATCTATATTAGTATATGTTTCCCTTCAAATTCTAAAGAGAGTAGAATCTCTAATTTATTTCCCATCTTGCAGTTGATATAAGCAGGGTTTTAATGCTGGTGATCTCTTTCTTAGTTACAAAAACACACTCTGAGTGCTTTGAGATTTATGTAAGAACCTGGAATTCAGACATGGGGTTTACACTGCTTCTTCAGTTAAAATTAATTAGCAATTATTATTAATAAAATTCGCAGTGTGAATAAAGTGTTGTCTTTCTAGTCTCTCTTGCAGCCTCTTTTATTTGGACTTCAATATTGACATGGCTGTGAACAGTGAGCAACGCTGTTGCTACCACAGTCACAAAAATTTATATTAAGGAAAGACAGATGGTTGCTTAATATTAAGCAAGGGGCAAATTGCAGTCCAGATTTAATTTTGGTTTAGGTGATTTTAGGAGTAGGGAGAGAAATCAGTGATTGCAGAAAACACAAATGTACTTTTAAATATTTTAGATTTCTAATGAGCTTCAGCTTCTCAACTGAATTTAAAATGAATAAGCCTTTCACTGTGCTCTAGGTAATAAATGAAGCTTGAAAACAGTGTTTACTAGAAAGATGCTGTGTTATCTGATGCAGCATTTTAGAGCATAATTAAAATAACCCCCACACAATAAAAATATCAGGTGATAACAAAAGTGCTGCCATAAACTTTTGTTTTATTGCTGAGAATTGAAAAAGTAAATAAGTATACTGTTTAGACTGATAAAAGCAATATAACATGCGAAGTCATACGAGCCATACGAGCCATATCACATATCTTGAGAATGCAATTTTACTGGAAAATACAAAATTTTGTTTTGTCTTTTTTTCCCTCTCCCTCTCATCCTTGTTTCATTTGGTTTTTTAAAAAATATTTGGACCTGAGAAGTTTATCCAGAAGAGCTGAATCATTCATCTCTGCATTTCAATGGAGAAAAGGTAATTTTCCACTGCCAAATTGCACACGGCAGACTTTCTCTTGAATAAGAATATGAGCTGGCTTTGGTGGCCAGCAGCTCCTAGGAAAAGGCTGTGCCGATGCTCGAGGTCAGATTGGCTGTCATGGGTGTGGGGCTAAGAGGGAGCTATTTGGGGGGCATGTAATTCTTGGGTGCATTTGCTTCTGCAAGAGAGAAGATTGGCCGGTTCTGGGCACATTGTAAATAAGGATTAGACAAATTACTCTTTGGTTCTGAGTGACCTTTCCAATATGTGCTATACATAGGGAGTTTGTATGCCTTAAATGGCTCATAATACTGATTGCTTATATAATAAATAAATTTTCCAAGTAAATGTGTTTCTTCTTAACCCTGACCAATGGCTACAGAGAATGATAACATGCGTACTGGCCTATAGTCCTTAGTTAAATCATCAGTTTGTTAACTGCTGTTTGCAACCTAAACCCTCCCTCTGGAATGGACTTCTTTAAAGCAAAATGAAATAAAATAAAGGTAAGTAAAAGTAAATAGATTTTCCTATTGAAAGTTATTACTTCAGGAATGAAGAAGATGGATATTGATCCACACCATCCTTTGCCATTACAGTCAGGTTCACATAGATAGCTCAGACACTTTATTCTAAGCAAACAGCCATTTTCTCTTCTGACTTGGATTCCAGTGAGAATTGAAAAAAGTAAAAGGTTTGTAAAAACATTTTTCTGTCCTTCTTACAGGGACAATTTATGTTGAAGTAACAGTTTCTGAGATACTTGCACCTGTTATTGATTTATTTCTTCTTTGTCATGAACAAGCTCCTGTTTTATAATACAGTTATCCTTGTATGCTGCCCTAAGGTAGTTATTCAGAAATAGTTTTACTACAAAAAAGTCCCAAGAGACTCCAAAAGATAAAAAATAATTCTGAATAAAGGAATGGCCACTTGTCTATACATTGGGGTTTTTTTGCATCTTATATAGCCTCAGTAAATTTAATGTTTGTTTCCAATAGTAGTAAAGAGTATGAGATGATGTACAATCATCATAACCCTGCAAATAATGCTAGGAATCTATAAGGTCCTTTTCCAGCTTGAAAAATGGCCTTTGGAGTCTATGGAATGGAATAAAATTGAGAAAGTAAAACAAAACAAACTGAAATTTTAAAGTGAATAAAAATAACATGATTTCTAGGTGCTCCAATCTGAAGTGCATGTGTTCCTTTCAGAAAAAAAGAAAATGTTGATTCTGTTAATGAATTGAAGGTGAATGTAGGGTGGAAAAATAAGCATCTTTCATGTATTAATATACATGCAGGCATGGACAATTTTGTGCTTGTTTTAATATAATATTTCCATTATTCCTCTACAGTGTACTATTTTATAGTTAGAGATTAATGTGTGACCTCTGCCATCTTGATTTCAACTGATTACTACAGAGGAATTCTTCTGTTTTTACTTTTTATCACATCTGACATTTTAGTGAATAATACTTGACAGCTATGAACATCTGCAAAAGTTATTGTTATCATAACTTGAGCTCAGCAGAGCTACTGTCACTGATGCCTAGGGGAGATCACATTGCAAAAAAGATGACGAGTGTGTTTATATTCTCTTTTTTAAAATTCTTGTTGAATTTACATTAGGAACATTGTATTAGTGCACTTTTTCATCAGTGAAGACATGTCTCTTTGATATTTAAAAAAGATAGGTATAACACTTATGTTGCTTGACCATAAGTTTGCGGTCTAGCCAGGCTGCTTGATGAAGCAGTTTTCTTTCATGTAAGACTTTTACACACATCATGGAATAACTAGGTTTGTTTGTTTTTTGGTGTTATTTCCCCCTTTCCCTCACTCTTATTTTCAGTCTACTGGGCAAAGGGCTATTCCTGGGCTAAGAGTCTCAAAGGAGATTTAAATAGTACATTCTTGTGAGTTATTTGTGTTAAAATAATTCCACTTTGTCCAATTGCTTATTCAGTATGCATCTGAGAAAACTGTTAGAGTCTCCTTGAAGACAGCAATGGAGACAGCAAATTCAGATAGTCATTTATGTGCATATTACAGTATAAATCACAAAGATTAAGAGCAGTCATTTTTGGGACCACTGCAATTTTGCAACCAAAAGCACTTAAATAATTACCTTTTTAAGCAACTTTTATTGACTATGTAGAAGGATAAAAAGTAATCTTACTTGTTTTAAATGGCATAAAGCAACCAAATGCCATTAACAGAGTGTTACATTTCTTATTTCACTCAGATTGCTGAAGCTTACCAGCAAGAGATAAAAAATGTATAAATTCAGGAGCACTGGCTAGCAATATCCCAAGCCATTGTCAGTGGACTCCTACTTTCCTCTGCCAAAATATGTGGAAGCATGCATGGATTGTGCTAGATTAGTACGAAGGGCTTGTTTCCGTGGCATTAGCCAGGTATCTTAGCAACAGGATCATACCAGATTCTCGCAGTGCTCTGTGGTGGTGCATGTAATATCCTGGACATAATCTGTCTTTTAATTTTCTTTGGATTGTAGTGATATTACAGATACATGTGTTCAGTTATAGATCTTTATTTAATAAGAAGAATGCTTTAGCTGAAGATTTGTACTATGTCAGAAGTGGGCAACTCACAATAATGTTACTGGAGGTTTAGCCCAGGTACAGCCTTGTCTTGCATTTCAGATTGACAGGAAAACTTACTCTCTTCATTAAGATGTGCCTCGTAGTTCATATCTTTATGCTATGGAGACGAGGATGCTGCCAGAATTCATAATAATGAGAACGTTATTTAATGTCAGATAGAATGCAAATTGCTTGTACAATTGAAATGTCATCTAAAACATGCCACCGTATGCAACACCACTTTATTATAAGTCACTGAGAGCAATATCTTAAATTTGGAGTTGCACTAATCCTTCATCTGCTTTTGTTTACCTTTCATCTATAATAGAGATGTCGAATTTCCTTCGAACTGCATTTGCATGTTTTAACTGCTTGCGCACACAGCTGAAAATGTGTGGGAGAAGCATGAGCAAGAACTTGCTTTTGATTTTCATCATTTTTTGCTTGTTTGTTCAAAGCAAATTAATAGGAAAAGATAGCTTTCAAATACAAGACACAATGCCATGTCAACCCTTTTAAAAAATCAGCTGAAGCTCCAGTGAGAACATTTTTTATGTAAAGTATGAATTGTAATACAAATTTGATTGTATTGATTAGATTGTAATTGATTTTCTTGGTAATTTAGTTCTGTAGAAGTAGTAGTAGTAGTAGTAGTAGTTTCTTATAATTGAAACAATAAAAATAACTTCACAAGATTAACTTGCTTCACAGTAAGATGATGTTTAATGTATTTAAGATTTTTGGCATACTTTTCCCGGAAAGAGATATCCAGAACAATTATTTTGTAAATGCAATATATGCCTGCATGGAAAATACCCTTAGTGCACCAGGCAGGGCTGCACAACTTTGTTTATAAATATCTGTCCAAAAGGTAATTGAAAAGGTAATTTTTTAAATATTTGAAACAAAAGTATGATGGCATCTTCCTTCTCCTACTCTGTCCTGGTAGCCATTCTTCCTATGCTTCCATGTGAGTTTCTTGGACAGCGGGAGAGGCGAGAGGGGAGAAATGGAATCCTGCCTCCCTTTCTAGAATGTTACTACTGAGGTTCCACTACACCACCCATCTGAAAACCTCTGCAAGTGCAACAACTGCTTACATTTTTTCCTTGACAGTGATTGGAGCCAGGAAATCCCATACTGAACACACTGGTAGTTTAAATAGTCTGGAATTATCCTAATTTGNACACTCTGGGAATCTGATTTACATGAAAGAATTGTGTGGCTGGGGTTCTCTGAAGGTGTTGAACAGCCCCAGAATTGGCAGGCTCTGGGCTGTGCCTTTGCACTGAAGCCAGCTGCAGCCTCTCTTTCTGGTTTCCTTGTGGTCAGGAAAGAAAAAGAAGATGCTGGGGCTGTCAGATTTAGGAGCTGCAGGTTTGCCAGGTGTGCTAAAAATGTTCACCTTGAAGAATAATAGAAGCTCTTTAAAGCT
>VZTT01036659.1:0-12638 GCA_013400855.1 Buphagus erythrorhynchus | reverse complement strand
CCAGGGCTGCTCCCAATCCTTTCTCTGCATTTGTGCTGGGATTGCCCCATCCATGTGCAGGATGTACAGGGACACAATGCCAGGAGCCAAGGGGGGGAGTTGTGAGGAGTCACTCAGTGCTGCCTGTGACTGACCTGAACCTGTGGCACCTCTTTAAGTTCCCCAGTCCAATCCAGCAATGAACTGGTCTGAGCTGTGGGACTTCCCTTCAGCTGGAACCCTCTAATTTGCTGAATATCCTCAAGTTGTAACACTGGGATTTCTGCTGTTCTCCCAGCTTGCCATGGAGTCTATAACCAGAATTTGGAAAATGGTTCAGGGTTGGTTTGGCTTTGCTGCCAAAGCTGTAATGGGCTCTCCAAGGAGCTCCCCAATGCCTGCTCACTACAAGAGCTGCAGAAATGAGGAAGCAATTTAGAAATAAATATTAATATGCAAAGATATTTTCTTCAAGGCTTCAAATGAGTAAAGAGAGACTGAGGTCCAATTCAGGCAGAAAATATCATTGATTTAATTAGTTGCTTTCTCTTCACACAGCTCTTGCCTTTAGAATTTATGTACTTTTTATGAGAACTGTTGTGTATTCCCAAAATCTCAAATGTTTTTTTCCTGTTTAGCATCAAGACTTTGTCTGAACAAACTTCAGACTGGACTTTATAAGTTACATGTTTTTTGTAACAACAGATGTCTGTGGGTGTGTAATTTGGAGTTTAAATGGTGTTGATACTGTACCCTGAAGTGCAGATTGAGCCTGTTAGGGATAGTTGGGAGAATTTCAGCATGGCTTTGGCACCACTCAGTCCTGCTGAGCCATTTAATTCTGTGTATTTGCTACTGGAGTTGCTGGTTTGAGTGTGGATTGGGATGACTGGGCAGGGCTCACTGGTACTTGAGCAAGGGCATTTTCATTGTGCCTGATTGTGAAGTGATAACCCCAAATATTATCATGTCACAGCAGCTGCAGAGCCCCAGGAGACAGGAAGAGGATCTTGCATAGAATGACTTGCAGAAAGAGAAGGAATTTTTTAGTACATTTGTAATGTCCCAAACCACCAGTCCCAGTTCAGCCAGCTGTTAATACGACTGGCACTGAGAAAATGTTCCCAGAGGATAATCATTACAAGTGTCCCCTGAAGTCATTCCCCTTCTAAAGTCTTGTTTCCTCCTTTCTTTTCTCCCAAATAATCCTTTTGTACTAAGGCTGTAAATATTTCTGATTCTCTAAGGCAGAGAACATGTACAGACAAGTTTCCTCTTCCCAAATATTTTGAGTATCTCAGGGATTAGGAAATCTACAATAACTTTCCTCATCTTGCATGTGAATAGTTTGAGATGCAGAAAAATTTTAAATGTGTTTGAATACCAATTCTCCCTGGAATAAGGGAAATTTTGGTGTTTAAATGCTTCTTATGGCTCTGGCCTGAAGTGACTTGCCCAGCTGTCTGAGACAGACAAGAACAGAACCCCGATCTCTCAATTTGTATTTGTGTACAGCAAAAATGTACACTTGAATAACTTGTGAAACTCAAGGCAGGTTTAGTTTATTAAAACCAGAGAGGACAAGGCTGGAATTATAAAACTGGATTGTAGATTCTTCAAAATTAATTTCCTGTCTGAGTCTTTCCTGTACACTGTACTTACACTCCTAACTTGCTGGCACAGACCAGAGGGGTGGGTATGTGCACCTTAAGAAACAATGTTAATGATTCAACCTGGGGTTTTTTCTAATTTGATTTAAAAAGCAAGGTTAATGATTCAACCTTTATTTTTCTAATTTGTCTCTCCTTTAGACAAAAGAAACTAGAACAAATGATGGAAGAAGAAGGCCTTAAAGATGAAGAGGTAATGAATATGGAAATACTATCTTAATGGTTAAATACGAGAAATTTTCTTTTCTAAATGGAGATCTAGGGTCTTTCCTTGGAACTGTTGTGGTCCCTGTGGAAATCACCTGCAGAACTCTCACTGGGGTCTCTTAAACTCTAGAAAAGAATCAGGAGGTCAGCACATGCACAAAAGGAGACGGAGTTCCTTCGCCTGAAGAGAACCAGGCTTGGACTGGAGGACTTTGAGTCTCTAAAAGTAATAGGCAGAGGAGCATTTGGAGAGGTGAGTCCAGAAAAAAATGACTTCATGTGTTTTTAACTGGCTCTGGTGTTTGTTAAAGACTTGCTCAGTTTATACAAGCAAAAGATAAGTGTAACACCACAGACTGACTGTAGTGAACAGTCAGGTGCAGCTGTTTTTTTACCTAATAAACGCTGGTTCAAGACATCCTGTGCTTTAAAGGAAACGAGTGATGTTGAAAAGGACCTGATGGACAGCTAAATGCAGGTTTGCAGTGAGTTTTAAAGGTGAACTTCTGAGGCTGGACTAAGGGAGAGGTGGAGGGCCCTTGCAAAGTCTGGTGGCCTTCAGAGAAGGGGCTTTGGACCACCTGCTTTAGGTGGGAGTTGCTCAGAGTCCTCTCTGTTAAAATAACTGCAGCTCTTAGCATTGACAGGACTTTGTGCCTTTACTGTGCACTGTTCTTGTGTTTTACAATCTGAGAGGATTCCGTGAAATGGAAGCCAAGGGCTTGATAGGCAACTTTGCCAGGAGTTGTGCTGGGAATGCTGGATTTGATGGAATGTTTGTGTGCCCCCAGGTGCGCCTGGTGCAGAAGAAGGACACGGGGCACGTCTATGCCATGAAAATCCTGCGCAAAGCTGATATGCTTGAGAAGGAGCAGGTGAGGAACACCCTGAGCAGGAGTTGTACCATGGGTCACTCTGGGAGGTCACTGTGGTGTGTGCAGAGAAGGAATAGGCACCTGTGCTTTAGTTTAGTACTTAAACATTCTGGGTTTTTTTATCTCTTTTCTTATAGAGGAAATAAGCCAGAAAAATCTCTGAATTCACAAAGACTTGTTTTCTTTCAACACAAAGTCCTGTGCAAATGATTCAATGCAGACTTCAAGGCCAGTGTTTTACTGCATTTCTGACTTACAGGATTAGATATAAATATCAGAGATACAACTGCTGGAATTCAGACTCAGAGACATAAAACAGCAGCATTTAACATTTTTAAGCCTTTCCTTTGCTAGTACTTCTGGATATATAATGAACTGAGCCAGTCACATGTTCAGCACTGGGATGAAGCTCTTGTGTTTTCAAAAAGAGACCTAATGATTAGGTATATTTGTAAAAAATTGAGATTTTCCTATGTAGGGTTTATAGGTTTACTAGGTGTCTATATAATAGGCATAAAATATGTGTATATAATCAACCACATGTTGAAGTTCTGATAGTGTTTCTGTCTTTGTGCAGAAGTTTGAATTTTGTCTTCTCAATATTTGATGCTGTTCAGAATAATAATTGAATTGTCTGTGAAATAAATGCATGTAATTAAACAGATCCAATGCACTGTGTCTGTCCAGGTTGGCCACATCCGTGCAGAGCGGGACATCCTGGTGGAGGCAGACAGTCTGTGGGTTGTGAAGATGTTCTACAGTTTCCAGGACAAGCTGAACCTCTACCTGATCATGGAGTTCCTGCCTGGAGGTAACTCTTTGGAATGCAAGGGCTGCTCTCCTTTTGTTTGGGAATTGCTAATTTCTTCATTACAAATGCAGTCTGGGACTAGAGTGCACATGGGTGCCCTGTTTGTACTGTACATCTGAGAGGGAAGCAGATTTCTGCTTTTTAGGGTACTGAGGTGTTTGGGCAGGCTTGAGGTTTCCTGTTTGGGTTTTCAAGCTGCGGGTATTTAAACTTGGCTTTAATATTCTTTTGGTTCTAGTTCCTACCCTTGCTATGCCCTGGCTGTCTGTAGAGCCACAGCATATCCAGTTTTGGCAACCTCTAACCTGAATGCAGCAGAAATAGCTTTTTTCTATAAATGTGTTCAAACTTAGTGAGAGTGGAGGCCGTGTGTTCACCTCTGGGGGGGTTGCAGGTGACATGATGACACTGTTGATGAAGAAGGACACTCTGACAGAAGAGGAGACGCAGTTCTACATCGCTGAGACCGTGCTCGCCATTGACTCCATCCACCAGCTGGGGTTCATCCATCGGGACATCAAACCAGACAACCTCCTCCTGGACAGCAAGGTATGGGCTGGCAAAGAGCTCTTGTGATTGCTCATATTGACCTGAAGGGGTGTTGGCAGTTGTGGAAGAAGGTGGTGCTTCTTTATTTAGCCCTGTTCCTTCCAGCTTTTGAGGAATCTGCCAAATTGCTGGGGGAAGTCCCCAAAAGCCAGGAAAGACCCCAGCTCCACTCAGACCCTGAGCTCTTCTGACAGCTGTTTGAACTATTTTTGGCTATTTCAGATGCAGTTTAAAGCACGTGGTTTCAGTTCCCTCTTAGGCAAAGCTGTTTCCCTTTCCTCTCACATCTGTTACACTCCCACTTGGTTGTACCAAATGTGAAGGACATGGCTGTTGCAGTAGCCAGGCTGAGAGTGGAGAATCTCCCTCAGGATCAGGGTGTAGTCCTGAGGGCTGGCCAGACTACCTGGTTATTGTAGGCACTTTGCAGAAAGTCCAGTTGTTTCAGTGTCCTCCTACTGCTCACTCCAAGTTTGCCTAAAAATCAAGATTCCTTGGAAAGAGTTTTCCAGCAGTAAATGATGACTTTCCCACTACTGTGTAATGCATGTTGGAATTACTGCAGAATCTCAGAATGGTTTGGGTTGGAAGGGACCTTGAAATTCGTCCTGTTCCATCCCCTGCCTTCTGCTGTCCCAGGCTGCTCCATGCCCTGTCCAGCCTGGCCTTGAACACTTCCAGGGATCCAGGGACAGCCACAGCTTCTCCAAGCACTGTGCCCAATTCAGAATGTTTACATCTAGACATGAATACATTTAGGACTTTGAAAAGGAGGTGTATTTTATATATATACACTTCTAAAAATTGCATGTAGTCAGTGTGGTCATGTTATGCACCAGGACAGGTTCAGTCACTGAACTGAGGGTGTTTTTTATCTGTTGGGGCCAATACACAGCCCAGGGACTGCAGCTGCCTCTGGAGAGGTTTCCTTTCACCCTGAAGTGGTTGGGAACTTGCAGAGCAGAGGTTTCCTGAAGTAAATTGTCACTGGGCTTTCACTGTGGAGTAGCAATGGAAGTATTGATGCCTTCATTCCCTGTACACATCCAGTGCTGGGTTTAAACAAGGAAGGCAAAGAACATTTGAGGGGCTGGAGTGTGTCCAGAGAAGGGAATGAAGCTGGGGAAGGGTCTGGAGCACGAGGAGCAGCTGAGAGACCTGAGGGGCTCAGCCTGGAGAAAAGGAGGCTCAGGGGAGACCTTCTTGCTCTCCCTGGCAGCCAGGTGGGGGTCAGACTCTTCTGCCATGTCTCAAGTGAAAGAACGAGAGGAACTGGCTTTAAGTTGTGCTGGGGAGGTTCAGAGTAGATATTAGATTTTTTTTTCACTGCAGGAGTTGTCAGGCATTGGAATAAGTTGCCCAGGGAAGGTGGTGGAGTCACAGTCTCTGGAAGTGTTCAAGAGGCATCTGGATGTGGCACTTGGGGACATCATTGAGAGATGTTGATGGTGGTGTTGGGTTCTCTTCCAACTTTGCTGATGCTGTGATTTACTATGATATGTCTTATATTGGTTTTGGATTATTTTTGTTTATTTCTAGGGCCATGTGAAACTCTCAGATTTTGGTCTGTGTACTGGACTGAAGAAAGCCCACAGGACAGAATTTTACAGGAACTTGAATCACAGTCTTCCCAGTGACTTCAGTAAGTTCTTTGGCTCCAAAGGGTAACTGATGGCTGCTCTTGGGTCCTGACACAACTCATTGCAGTGGGGAGTCTAACATTCAACTTTACATCTTGAGGTGGATTTTCATTTTCTGTAAAATAAAAATCATTTCAGTTACTTTAAACCCATTTTCATTTCCAGGAGTTTGTCTCTGAAACAGACTCTGCTGTAGCCCTTTGCATGTATAATAAAATGAGAACTCAGTGAGTTGGCAGCTGCTGGCTGGATCTCAAGTGTTACTGAAATTAATAAACCATGAGTATCCAGGATTATTCTCGAGGGGAATAACTTGGATCAGGGAGTTACATCAACCCTGGAAGGATGGTTTGCTAATGAAAGGCTTGATTAGATGTTGCTCATATTTCATAGGTTTGGAAGTTGCTGAGAGATTTAGGTTTGGGGTATTGACACACATCTTAAATGAGATCTTTAGTGTAATGGTTTGGGAGTAAAAATATATTGGGTGACCAGCAGGATCCATTCATAGCTATTGAATCTCCTTCAGCTTTCCAGAACATGAATTCCAAAAGGAAAGCAGAGACTTGGAAGAGGAATCGCCGGCAGTTGGTGAGTAGGTTCCACCTGCTTGGAAATGTTCCTGCTGAGGTGTTGCACCCAAATGGAACATGGATTTACATGGAAGTTTTAATGCATCTGAGTCCTGGACAATCCTGAAAGGAAAAGATTCAGGCATTTTTTAAAAAGAAGAGGAATGACTCTAGTTTGTCCTTCATCCATCTGCTGAACAGCTGGTGACATATGTGCTAGAGATAGCACTGCCATAATTATTTACACTGATATCTGAAGTCTCTCAGCCAAAATTATCAGTTCTTGCCACTTCCAGTCTCACAAAGGGCTGCTGACCCATTCCAAGGTGACCCATTCCAGGACAGTGATACCCTTCCCTGATTTCCTTATTTTAAGACTCTTTCACATGAAGATGTTGATTTTGTCTCTACATATCTTGGAAGAAAGGCTTTAAACACCTTTGCTAAAGGATCTCAGAGACAATCTGGTGTCTTCCTCAAAATAACCAACCACTGTTGTGGCAGTTCCCATGTCCATGTCAGGAGTCTAACCCTACAGATGCTGATGGTGATGCTGATAACTGATGGTGTTTGTTCCAGGCTTTTTCTACAGTGGGAACTCCAGATTACATTGCACCTGAGGTTTTCATGCAGACTGGATACAACAAGCTGTGTGACTGGTGGTCCCTGGGGGTCATCATGTACGAGATGTTGATTGGTAAGGAGCAGGCAGGGCAGGGCTGGAGGTGGGAATGGTGGAGCAGGACATCAGCTGTATTCATAGATTCCCAGAATCCTGGAATGGTTTGGGTTGGAAGGGACCTTAAAGCTCATCCAGTGCCACCCCCTGCCATGGGCAGGGACACCTTCCACTACCCCAAGTTGTTCCAAGCCCTGTCCAACCTGCCCTTGGACACCACCAGGGGCTGGGGCAGCCACAGCTTCTCTGGGCAGCCTATTTCTGTGCTTGGGGTCAAGTTCTCAGAGCATCCACTCCTTGCCTGGTATCTGAGGTGTGTTCTGACTTTAGGAATTAGTTTTGCTTGATCCAATATTGTGTTTTTGTTGTTTTTTTTTTTTTCAGGTTATCCACCATTTTGTTCCGAGACTCCTCAAGAGACATATAAGAAAGTGATGAACTGGAAGGAGACCCTGACATTTCCTCCAGAGGTTCCAATCTCTGATAAAGCAAAGGATCTTATTTTAAGGTGCCAGCCCCATGGTTTGCCAGTTAATACAGCCCTGATTTTCTGGTCTTGTCTCTGTATTCTGCGCCTGTCATGGCTTGTTTCACATGGAAAAACCCTGATGCTACAAACTGTTATACACATGCATCAAATGCTGACCTCCCTTGTCAAATACTTTTGTCTCTCAAGCCATTTAGTGGTTCCCTGTCTAAACTGTGCTAAAAAGGAGATCTCATGGAAGTGCTACTACTCTGGGAAAATGGTTCTGTTCCTTATTTTGCCTGCAAGCTTCTCATGGAAGGACACAAGTTCAATCCTGACAGAGCTGACTTCTTGCAATAGCAATGATTTTGCCTTTGTAAGCACTGGAGCATACAAATGTTATCTCAGTGCTTGCTGACTCATTTGTACTTCAGTATCTATTCTCAGGACAGAAATACAAATGTCTGGCTTTTTAAGCTTTATATGTTCTCCTGCTCTACTCTGGTCCTGAAATAGAAAGGTCACGTTATCCTGTTGTGAAGGAATAGCACATCTTAACTCTTGCATTGGACATGACTTTCCTATACATAACTTTGTGTGTTGGTTTTGCTGTGGAAGTTCTTAGTCTGCTCCATTTAAATGTTAAGAAACTGCAGCAGTATCAGTTCAGAAAGCTGTTCCATTTCTGGATGGAATGCTTTCGTTTTCATTCTCCCTTCATTTTCATTCTTCCTTCCATCCCAGATTTTGCTGTGAATGGGAGCACAGAATTGGTGCATCTGGTGTGGAGGAAATAAAGAGTAACCCATTCTTTGAAGGGGTTGATTGGGAGCACATCAGGTAAGAGGCTTTGCAGAAAAGCAACTGCTCTTCTCTAGGGACTGCTCAGGCCAGCCCTGGTCTGCAGCAGGGAGCAGCTGCCTGGCATTTCTCATATCCAGCTGTGGGTGAGAGCATTTTGTTCTCCACCTGAAGCTTGCTGAGGTTTAGGTACCTTCAGTCTTGATTCTGTTAAGAAATAGAAGGTGGCTGAATCCTGCTTTGTCTGCCTTTGAAATCTCAATGCTCTGTCTGCTCTTCTTGGCAGAGAGAGACCTGCTGCGATTTCAATAGAAATTAAAAGCATTGATGATACCTCAAACTTTGATGAATTTCCAGAATCTGATATCCTTAAACCAACAGGTAAAATGATTGTTTGATTCTCTGTGTAAACCCTTCTCCTCTCCTGTAGAATAATCCCTCCTGTTAATCAGATCTTAATAGATGCTGATTTTTTTTTTATCATGACCAAATGGCTTGAAAGCCTTGTGGTGCAGGGGGTGCAAGCTGGAATTTGGGTTCCAGGAGATGCAGGCTGTAAATGATGTGGGAGTTGACTGAGAAGGGGCTGCTCTCAGAGGCAGTAGAGCTTCCAGAAAGTTCAAATCTCAGCAGGGCCTGAGAGCCCAATGCTGCAAGTTCCCTTTGGTGCTGATTGCTGCTGGAGTAGGGGTAGGGAAGGGTGGAACTGAAGGGGATGTTTTGGAGTGAATCTCTGGTGGATCACAGCATAGTCACACATTTGCTCCATGAGTTTAAAAACAGAATCCCAGACTGGTTTGGGTTGGAAGGGACCTTAAAGTTCATCCCATTCCAGCCCCTGCCATAGGCAGGGACACCTTCCACTATCCCAGGCTGCTCCAAGCCCTGTCCAGCCTGGCCTGGAACATTTCCAGGGATTGGGGCATCCACCACCTCTCTGGGCAACCTGTGCCAGTGTTTCACAGCTCCTATTGTAAAAAATTTATTCTTTCTGTGTGGTCTGAATCTACCCTCTTTTAGCTTCAAATGCTTGTGCCATGTCCTGTGTCCTAGTAGTTCTTTCCTGGGGTTGAAGCACAAAACTGCATCCTGCATTTAGGATATATTTTTCCTTTAGAAACATTCATCCAGTGTTTTGTATGAAAATAAACTCTGCAGTTCCAAAGGATAATTCTATTTCTTCTATGTCTTCCCAGTGGCAACAAGCAACCACCCAGAGACTGACTACAAGAACAAAGACTGGGTTTTTATCAATTACACCTACAAGCGTTTCGAGGGCCTGACGGCCCGAGGAGCAATTCCATCCTACATGAAAGGAGGGAAGTAACACAGCTTTACCTGGGACTGCTGAGCCATGCAATTCTGTTGCTGTACTTTGGGTTTATACCCATACAAGAACTTGTTCTTTTTTTTTTAAAGAAAACTTGAGGGCTGTCAGCTCTTGGAGAAGACTTCAGGACCCTGTTTTGTTACACACCTGGTTATTATTAAGGATTTTTTTTCCTGCGCCATTGAAAAATTCCACGTTTGCATCATCTCTGCTGCCAGCACCTTTTGCTGCTTCAGGAGCAAGAGTTTTTTTTGTATTCTTTGCCAGACTGTCCAGTCCATCGGGAGATGAGAGCAAGCTTTCCCTGTGGCATTGCAAAGCACGAGATTCTATAGGACTGCATCCAGTCCTGCATTAAGTGACAAACTCACTCTGCCAATTCTGCCAGCACTGTTTGCCCAGTAGCTGAGGACTCCAGGACAGAGGAAACAAAGCAATAATTGAAGCTTGAGACAGACAACTCTCCAGGAAAATGTCTAGCAGAAGGACACAACTTGGATTGCCTTAACCTTACTTTGTAGTGCTGTTTTTATAATGTTCCATGGAAGCCTCTTCAATAGCATTTCTCAGCTCTGTTGCTGTGGCCCCCAGTTCTGGTGCACTTTACTTTTGGTACTAAGTGACCCTCAAGCCATTTAATATTTTTTCTAAATTAAAAGATTTTGCAACACTTTTTTGCTTTCCTAAATAGAGGAGAAATGGGCCATTTCCTCCACTGAGTGCTGAGTTTTTGGTTACTGTATGTCAGGATGGATCCATAAACAATGCAGATAAACTACAGCTGGTCACATAAGTGGGTCTGGAATTAGAGCAGAGGGAGGGAAATTCCAGGAACTTGATCCTTGGTGGGCAAGTTGTGCACAGCTGGGTCAGCCCTGAGGCTCCCCAGGCCAGCTGCTGCTGTTTCTTATCCACCTCTGAGCTCTGCTGCATCTTCAGTGGTTTAAAGGCCACAACCCATCTCCTGTGGCCTTTTTGCTGGTGGTTTTGGGCAGGACAGGATCAGAATATTGCTGATGGAGCCTGCCTGGTGTTCCCCCACAGAGCTGCTCTTGCTGTCCTGGCTGTACCACCTGTACCCAGAGTGTTCCATGGGTGGTGCCTCATGGGGTCACTTTTGGGGCACTGGAACCCACCATGTCCACTCTTTGATTGATGCCTGTTCTAATTTATAAAAGTACATTCAGTTCTGATCAGGGTTTCTCCAGGAGAGCCCCAAAGTGCCTTTCTTTGCTTAAGCCTCTCTCAGAACACGACAGCATTTTGGAAGGGAGGATTCTGCTTTGGCTGAGCTTTTCCTAATTCCTTTTTCTAACCACGAGCTCCACTTTGTGCCCATTTGTAGTTAACTCTGCACTTCCAAGAGCAGGGGCATTAACCCTTGGGCCTGCATGGTTCCAGTCTGGAATTTACAACCAGATATTAAAAATACAATTCAATGAGGTTTCTAAAAGCATGTCTCAATACAAATTGTCTTGGATTCCTGCAAATTTCTCTTGGTGCTGAACACTAACTCTGGAGTACAGACAAGACAAAGCTCCAGAGATGTCTCACAGAAAAAAAAAAGGCTTCCAGGTCTGTTTAGTCCTGACTTTCTTGATTAGAAAATGAAACAAAATGGATTTGTAGTGGAACTTTTTTTTCTATAGGTGCTTTTAGGGAATGTTTACCTAGATGTCTCTTGACTCGAGTGCCATCCTGAAGGACTGGTGGGGGACTGCCAGTACTGTACAGAACTCATCAGGGTCCTCCCCTCACCACCCCTGTGCTTTTTGTACATGTCCTATGAGTTTATGACTTGCCATAAGCAGTTGGATCCTACTGAGCTGAAATGCAAAACCAGCCTTAATTAGAAGTCCCAGGATCTGTGTGGTCAGAAGGGCTCACTCAGATGAATAAGGGCTAACAGAAGGAATGATTTGTAGGATCAGGCTTTCATCAACTCGTCCCTAGATCACATTCTGCTCCCTTTTTATGACTTTACATGAAGAACTGATACCAGCTTCTCAAACTGTTCCATCTTTATCTTGCAGTTTCTTCTAGCCATTTGAAAATGTTGCCTTATAAACCATTGGAATTAATGTAACACCTTTTTTTTTCAATTCCTAACAGCTTAGTTACTGCCTTAAAATAAAAACAAAAATCAAAATCCTTTGAAGCTGCTGTGGATTAGGAACAAACGATTTTGAGATAATAGCTGCATTCTTAGCCCTTTACTGAAAGGGACCAGCATTTTTATTTGTAAATACCAAAGATGAAAAAGCTAAACAACTTTAAGTTGTGATAAGTTGCTGTGAAAAACCAATTCTCTAGTACTGTGTATTGTGCATTTTTAGTGCTGTGTTTGAAGTGGGACCCCTCAGGTGTGTCACTGGAGTCCAAGGTGAAGTTTTCAAAGGCACGAGGAGTAGTTGGGTACCTCATTCCTGTTGTCTTCCAGCAAAAGTTGGACGTTTTTGAACCCAGTCCTGTTGGACACACCTTTGCAGTGGGAGGTTCTGTATCTCAGGTGCAGTGTAAGCCTGCATCCTGTTCCTGATTTTTACCAACATTAGGGAAAAAAGTGTCTCCTACACTGTCTCCTTCCCAGGATCCACACTTCACTGCTAACAATAAGGATTTTGTATGCCTGTTACATTTCCCACAGTAGCCAAACATTTGTACATTTTTTTTGTGTTTTGAGGTTGTTAGTATCTTTTACCTCTTTTTTTTTTTTTTAAAGCTGCAGTTGCTGGATTTTTAGAAGTAATTCCAATCTGAATTTCCAATGGATCTGAACACCTTATGCTGCCAGTTCATCTCTGTATCATGCCTAGCAAAAAGCTGCACTAAGTGTTTCTTATCACTGTGCCCTGACTCTGCCTTAACCTCTAAGTTGAAAAAGTGTTCTGTAAATATTTAAAAGCTGTTACAAAATTGCACTGTACAATTTGGCAGGTGTAGTCAACTTTTTATGGAGCAATCTCATTGTGTCATGTAAATAAAATCCTCTTAGTAAACACACTCTTATTGGTATGTTGTGTTTTACAAACAGGAATCAGGGAATCCTGGAATGG